>BCLH01000310.1:101384-136774 GCA_001602315.1 Zoysia pacifica | reverse complement strand
CCCCCCCCCCCCCCCTTCCGCCGTGTAAAATGTGGATGACTACATACATGACATGGAGGAGTATGATCTCATAAATGCTGCTTTGATAATGACTAACCTGCTAGCTAAATATATCATACTGTATAGCTACTTATTTTCATCACTTATTAGATATACAATTTTCTTATGTTGTTAGGCACATGTTTTTTCCCTTGAGGAGCGTATAATCTAGGAGAGATGTTGATTGTGGCCTTTTCAAAGACTAAGCATTGGACCTTACATTTACGATCTTTATATCCAAAATTGCTGAACTAATTGATGCTAGATGATATGCAACTGTTGTATATATTATTTGACACAATGTATTTTTATACCAAGGGAATATTGACTTCGGATTATTTTACTTAGTACACATCAGATTCCAGGATTTAGGTTCATGGAGATGAGGATGATTGAGGATATATACAAGGTTGTTCTTGTTCAACCAGAAGGTTCTTCTGCACAAGATCAAGGCCTCATATATCCAGGTACAAAGAGCAATATTAATCTACTAGTGCCAATCACAAAGTCTAACATCTAAACACAACACATGCAAGGACATGAGAGAGACAGAAAGAGACTGCATGCATAGAGATGTGCGCGTGTAAGAGTGGCGAATTCACATCTTTACAGCCCTTTATATGTGCACTGACGACTTTAATCAGTTTTCCCTAATGCTCTGATCACTTGTACAGACTATATCTCTAGCTCTTCTTTCCCTCTCTTTCTCTGGAAAAGAGAAGGAAATGTTCTCTGAAAAGCTTCCTTTGTCTAGCAGACCTCCCCATCTTTGGAGGGCCTTTTTCTCCTTTTCCGGTCTCCTTCACAAAGAAAAGCTCTCTCGTGCATGCATAGATGAGGTGAAAGAAGAATCAACCTTTTTATGCAATGCAGTAGCAGCAAAAGATTTGGACTTCTATTCCAAGTACTAGGCCTTTAGGTCTTCCAGTAATATACACTCTACATTGTAGCACTGCAGAACTTACAAAACAAGGGACAAACATGAATACTCGCACATATTTTACTTTAAAATAACATTGAAAGGCACTAGCAGGGTACCTAAGAAGCCACTGTGTATGGCTGAGATGTGCATGGCAGTACTGTAGTTATGTCTGTACTACAGTATGTGCTCTTAGACTAGGCTTTGAACTCTGACGCAGAGAGAGGCTAGCAACAGCACAAACATCTATTAGAATTAATCTAGATCTCTCTCTTTAATCAAGTACACCTAATTGTCTAATCCTCGACATCACCTTGCTGGTGTGTGAGTGGCAATCATGCTAAAGTCCAAGATTACTGCTGTTTTCAACCTAGGGAGCCGGGAGAGACTTTCGCATACACATTTTGCCCTCTCCGTCACATGCTTGAGCTTTATGCCTAGCCCTATGCATCTGATTGCAAAACCGAGACAGACAGCTTCATCTATCTTTCGCAATGTTTCTGCGTGCCGTCTTCGATCGGGTGAGTATCTTCCTCTCACTTATTCTAATCACCTTAATTATTTCCCTAACCAGTTAGTGTCAGTTGATTGCACGAATACACATGTACGTGTTCTTTAACGACGGCAGTATCGTCGCATCAAATTGCATGCACATACGTAAATAAGCCCTGCAGGATCTTTCTCATCCATGCAGTGATATCATAAAGAATTGGCCATATTTCAGGAATCTCGAGACGTTGTGAAGCACGATACTACTTGCAGTATATGTCTAGAAAACTGGGTTTTAACGGCATCTGGATGTCAAGTGTCATCAGATAATGTGGGCCTGATCTAGCTAGCTAGCTAAAGAAGATGACATTCTTTGCATGTTCTCTCTCTCTCTCTCTCTCTCTCTCTCTCTCTCTCTCTCTCTCTCTCTCGCTCGCTCGCTCGCTCGCTCTCATGAAAATCTGATGATCTTTGTCACCAGCAGTGCTTATTGTATAGATATTTCTTCAGTCAAAGATAGATCTAGACCTGGCCACACCCACATGTGAGCATGGGGATAGGTCATGTGATGTACCCAAAATATGTTTACCAAAAAAAAAATCATCAAGACAACCTTTGTCATATGTGGAACAGAATCTTCCATAATATTCAAACTCCTCAGCCAATTCACACACTGCGCTACACTGGAGCAAATAGTTGTATCACAAATGCATGTACGTAGGACTGCTGCCCTCCACTCCTTGGCAATAACTTTGCTTCTTGCTGCTAGATGCTGTACTAGTATATATATGAATTTATCGTTATATAAATATATTTTCTTCTTTCTTCTTATCAAAATGTGGCTAGGCTTTAATTGTTTTTGTGCAAGCTGTTGGCCTGCGGCTGCAGGGCCAGTACCAAAATGCACAGCAATAGGCCACATATGTGTAGGTGGCCAGCTGCATCCTGCTTTGATGCCAATGCAATATATGTTGCTTGCAGCCTGTGGCATGCCTGTGAGAACTTGCATGCCAAAATCCTAAGGTAAGGTAGCTGCATCAGTTTCACCTGCGGGCAGGGCATGCTACCCTGATGAGAGGTGGATCTGGCGGGTCTAGTTTGACTGAATCGAAATGGCCGTTGCTTTGGTGCATGCTTGGAACGTGCAAGTCATCAGAGGAGTAAAGGTGTGCAGAATATGCAGCGATCTTGCTAACCCTGCGAGTTATCGTCTTACATGCAAAGGCATTGAACCAGAGCATGCAGTGCCTGGGCATTTGAACAAACATTGCATGATGTTATTAATTTGTGCATCCATGTTGTAACCAGAGATGGAAAAACTTTGGTTTTGTTGGTTTCAATGCTGGCTGAGGAGTAGAGAGAGGAATCAGGAATGTTTGTTTTCTTGCCCATTGATATGATATTGATGGAAGCAGCAGCTTTGCTGCGGCCTTGCATAAGCAGGCCAGGGAAGGGCATTGGCAATAGAAAATGATGTTTGCATCACCCTCTGGTTAGTAGATTGTCATAACTCCATTTACTAGTGTTACTGCTCTCTCTCTCTGTCTCTCTCTCTCTCCCTCCCTCCCATGGAAGTCACGGGCCTGCCTTGAAACTTGCACGCCGGCGTGCAGCCGCACGTGGTCAAAGTCAATCTTATTCGACTTTACTTAATAATATCTTAAAAAAATAAAAATAATTTAATATTAAAAGTTATATAATATAAAAGTATATTTTATAATAAATCTAATAATATAATTTGTATAAAATAAAGTTTTATAAAACTTTTTTTTATTAATAGTTAAAGTTGAAAAACAGTAACTTTAATCAAAACTAAAAATATTTATATTTGAGACAGAGAGAGTACCGGCCGTGCAGCGTGCGATTACCTATGCTCTTCTCCCTTCGCTTCGCTTTGCTGCTGCCTCGACCTCTGCTCCTTTTCTTCCTCGCTTCTTTCAAACGAGCCCGTGCCCGTGCCCTGCGCGTTGCGACCCGTGCACGCGCGGCTACCTGCGAAGTGTTGGACCTCCTCTTGCCTGCGTGTTCCATCACGTCGAATCCCCGGTCGCCGGCGCGGCCGCGGCGGCGGAGGACAATCACGGAGAGTCGCTTTTGGGGGCGTCTATCGATCTGTTCAAACCTCAAGGACCCGGCAGGTAGGGACTAGGGACAACCGGAAACAGCAACAGTGGTGTTGGAAGCGTTGCTAGTAGATTCCATCCAGTGATGCACTGCTCGATCATATGATTCATACTGTGGTGATTTGTAACAATGCAGATCCATTCGAGATTGGAGTGACTGCTGTTTATGCATCTACGAGGAAAGTTTGTTGTGATAATACTCTCTGTTTCATCTCCAAGCAACACGTGCGCCCTAGCTCGTTGTTAAGTATGGAGGAGCCTGCAGGAGCCACACAAGTCAAGTGCAAGCCTTGTCCTAGTCCTAGCTTCTTCTTCTCCTCTCCAACAGCTAGCAACACACTGAGGCACGGAGGCACCCACACCACCCTGCACAGGTATCCATACATATGCAAATATAATGATGAGCGGGAGAGGGCTTGCTCGTGGGGTCTGCACGCGCGCAGCGCATGTGTTTATGTGTGCGAGTGCGAGACTGAAGATCGAGCTAACGAGAGGCAGCCTTTCTTCCTCCTCAGACACACAAACTCTCCTCAACGGCGCTCCCGCATAGCTAGCTTATGCTGAGATCTCGCCTCTCTCCCAGCTGAGCTGCTTATTACTAGAGAGTGAAGAGAGATACTGTAGTTTTATTTGGTCGTCCGCCATGGCTTTCCAGCTGGTGGAGAGGTGCGGCGAGATGGTGGTGTCGACGATGGAGAGCTCGGCGCACGCGAAGCCGGCGCCGGTGCCGGCGCCGTTCCTGACCAAGACGTACCAGCTGGTGGACGACCCCTGCACCGACCACATCGTGTCGTGGGGGGACGACGACACCACCTTCGTCGTCTGGCGCCCGCCCGAGTTCGCGCGCGACCTCCTCCCCAACTACTTCAAGCACAACAACTTCTCCAGCTTCGTCAGGCAGCTCAACACCTACGTACGTACGAATTATATATATCAACAAAGCTCGTGGTTCATTTGCCCTGATTCTTGCATGTGATGTGTGCATTAGTTCTTGATGTCTTGTTGTTGATGACATTGGGAGCTCTTGTTTTGGCTATGGCCAATGGCTAACATGCCTGGATTGCTGGTGCATGCCTTTCATTTTGCTTGTTGGAAAAACTTGTTCTCTACGTATTCTAGCTTGTTTCCTGGAATGTGACAAGCTAGGAAGCAAAAGTTTCCTTCACCCGATTTGGTTGCACTATATATACTGCAAGATGGGAAAGGCATTGGTCTGACCTGACCTGCCAACTAGCCAAAGGCCAAAAGCCAATCCATTTCTTGCTCCCCTGGCCTGTGACAATGCAGCCGTTTAATTCTGGTTTGCTCTATACTTGTTTGTTGAAAGGGATTTCAAATGCTTTTCCTCCAGATTCTTTTAAAAGAAGGATTAAAGCCTTCAATTCAAAACTACTTCTTGATCTGTTGTTTTTATTAATCCTAGATGAGTATTTCTTGAACATGCATTTGTATTTGTGGAGTACTCCATATATATCTGCAACGACTAGTCTTCAGAAGTCTCGTTCCCAATCATTGGGAAAAGATTGACAGAATCAAATGCAGAGACATACCCTCTGGTATTCTGTGCCAAGTATTACTAGTAGTAGTACTAGGGAATATCTTGATACCATGCATTAACACCTGATGACATCCTTGCACCACATTGCAACGTTCATTTTTAGATGTGCATC
Source organism: Zoysia pacifica (assembly GCA_001602315.1). Taxonomy (NCBI): domain Eukaryota; kingdom Viridiplantae; phylum Streptophyta; class Magnoliopsida; order Poales; family Poaceae; genus Zoysia; species Zoysia pacifica. The sequence goes on along the minus strand of BCLH01000310.1, from coordinate 131,534 downwards.
ACCTGCCATGGATAATTAAGTTTCAATCGGAAGAACCGAAGTAATATTGTTTGCACTGTCGATGTTACAGGGTTTCAGGAAAATAGTTGCAGACAGATGGGAGTTCGCCAACGAGTTCTTCAGGAAGGGAGCCAAGCACCTCCTCGCCGAGATCCACCGGAGGAAGTCGTCGCAGCAGCCGCCAACACCGCTGCCACCTCATCAGCCCTTCCACCACCACCACCACCTCCATCACCATCACCTCAACCCCTTCTCCCCGCCCCCACCGCCGCCGACTCACCCCGCCGTGTACCGCTTCCAAGAAGAGCCCACAGGCGCCGCGCACGGTGGTGTCGTTAACGTTAACGGCGGCGGCAGCAATAACGGCAACGGAAGCGGCGGGGACTTCTTGGCGGTGCTGTCGGAGGACAACCGGCAGCTGCGGCGCCGCAACTCGCTGCTGTTATCGGAGCTGGCGCACATGAAGAAGCTCTACAACGACATCATCTACTTCCTGCAGAACCACGTCGCGCCGGTCACGAGCCCCTCGTCGACAGCTGCGGCGCACTCGCCGCAGCTGCCGGCCAGCGCAGGCCGCGTGGCGTCCTCCTGCCGGCTCATGGAGCTGGACCCGGACTCCTCCTCCCCGCCACCACGGCCGGAGGACACCGATGGCACGGTGAAGCTGTTCGGTGTGGCGCTGCAGGGCACGAAGAAGCGGCAGCACCGGGAGGACGAGGACGAGGACGACGACGACCATGACCAGGGATTCAGGGAAGGGACAAGCGAGGTCTAACTAGGCACCGGCTCGCTGATAAGTGTCGTACATAGAGAGATCAGAGAGAGTAGCTCGTCGCTAGCTAGGCTTTGTTTAATTTCTTTTTATTTTTTGCTGAAATCAATTTGCTAGGTGCACGTATTCATTATTAACCCGCCAAGAGTTTCAATTAAGTAGCAGCAGCATGCATGCATGGATGAATCAAAGCACCCCAGGCCCCAGCCAACAGACGGGTCTGGTGAGCTGGGTCGTGTTTTTTTTTTCTTTTTTCGAGACGAAGGTGGGCCGTGATGGGCTTCGGATATCTGTTGGCGCATAGGCTACCCAGGCTTCGCTGGGCCGTGTTTTGGTTGAAGGCGGAATATCGTAATGGGCATGATTCAGGCTTCCTACCCTCTGAAATGGGCCCATGTACGCCGCCTACTGGCGTTTGGATGTCGGGTTCACGAGCTGAAAATGTTTAGAACTGCATATCTTGTGGAATAAAATGGTAGGGATGCATCCTGCATATGTGAGCATTTGGGGAAGCTGCGCCATTTGAAATGGCCCTGCGTTGGATAAGTTTCGTTGGCTTCATTTGTCTCTGAATATATATATATATATGGTCAGTTTAGAGAGTAAGCACTCGTTTTTGCTGTCAGTAAGTTGCTGCACAAACAAGTTTGATTTGTTTGGTGTGAGATTGTGGGACATAGGGGACAGCACCGGGGAGGCTTGGAACAAAAAAAAAATTTATAAGGTGAATAAAAATAGAATTGTTGGAGATGCGGGGTATCGATCCCCGTACCTCTCGCATGCTAAGCGAGCGCTCTACCATCTGAGCTACATCCCCTTTTGTTCTATTTTCAACATTCATCCCTTATAACCATCAATGTTACAATTTCTTGGGCTAATACTTACCTAACCAAACACCAAACTCGCAGGTTACAGGAAAGATGGTTTGTTACGTAACGATTAATCGCTTCTTCTAATTGAGAGACAAAGGAGGAGAGCTACAGCTAGAATGCAATGCAAATGCAGACATTGACAAAACAGCGGTAAAAAATCTTCATCTCTTCCATATTCCTTTTTCCTAATGTCATCTGTACACTGGTCTACACAGCTTCAGTACAACATCAATCCACGTGGCAAGGGGGTGGATGCGGCGTTTGGCACGAGCATGAATTTTCTACCTCTTCCACAAGGCTAGGCTAGCAAACACTTCATCACGCTCCTTCAGTGTCCACGAACTTCAGGCAGTCATCCAATCACCTTAAATCAGAAAACACACACGCACACACCAGCCAGAGAGAGAGACTGGCTTAGCCATCGGCCATCTCCTCGGTTGATTGATGGGTGCAAGAACGATCTGTGTTAGGCTTTCTGGATCGAGCGCGACGAAACCCCGTGCAAAAGTTTTATGAAACCAAGGAAACTGAGCTTCCCGTCAGCATGTCTGATCCAATCTTGGAGGACGACGTGAAGAGGCACCGACGGTCCAAGTCCAAGTTCCTGAAAATAAGAATGGTCCAAAGATTTAAGTGGTGAGTGATGTTCGTTCAGTTGATAAGCAAGGATGGTGTAAGTGTAAAGCTGAAAATCATACTGATGCAAGTTCTTCTATCACGATAGGCCGGTTGCCTTCCTTGTCAAACAGCTCATATGCACGCCTAGCGTGCTGTTCCCACGTATCCAAAGCTTCCATCTGATAAACGCTGATGGCAGAAGCGGCGAACTCTTCGAAATCCATTTTTCTGTACTGAAGAGTGCACACCTAGCACCGCGACAAGCGCAGGTAAGTTTCCCTGGTTTATATAGCACCAGATGCTGTACAAGTAGCGTGGAGGTCGCTTACCGTGTTAACAAAGTCAACAACCCTAGAGTCCTTCATTGCATCTGTGGAATTTTTCACCAAGGCCTGTATGTTCAATTTAGAAATCCGCATCCGAGTGGTAGAAGACTGATGTGAAAAGGAAAACTTGAGTACTTACCGATTTCAAGTTTTGCAAGGAAATATAACCGTTCTTGTTGGGACTCAGCAACACAAACTGTTCCCTCACATAAACGAGTTGATTTGTTGTCAATGTCTTGGCCAGGGCCTGCAAAATACATAGATAATCAGCGTATGACATTGGTTCAGGGTTTGCAAAGGGATCAATCATCTACAAACTATCATAAATATACCCTCAAAGCAGACTTCCGCAGTGAAGATGAACTGATGTAAGCTCTTATAAGCTTGTAGATTATCATATCTAGTGGAACTTGCACTTGATGTGCATTGCGGATCCATGGATGGCCTACAGATATCATTAATTTTAGTAGAAAGTTAAGCATTTTAGCCACATGATAACAGTGTGCAACAATGCAAAATGAAATTGGTACTTACTGAGAGCTTGTGCAGCAGTCATTCTCTTGCGGTAATCCTTATTAAGAAGTCTTTTTACAAAGTCTTTAGCTTCTGCAGTGAGAGTGGGCCATGGAGCCTCATCAAAACTTGGCTCTGCCTTCAGGACAGCTCGAAATATTCCTGACTCGGTGCGTGCCCAGAATGGCCGGCTCCCACAAAGCAAGATATAGGCAATTACTCCAATGCTCCACATATCTGCCTCAGTACCATAAGATCGGTGGAGCACCTCCGGAGCAACATAGTAAGCACTTCCGACAATGTCATTGAGTCTTTCGTCTGCAGAAATATAACGACCACATTATGAGTATGTGACAACACAGTTCGATATAGTGTAGGAAGGACAGATAGTACTTGTGGACTAATGGAATTCCATAAGACCAACCTGGCTTCACAAAGTCAGACAAGCCAAAATCTATGACCTTCAAGGCAGATGTTTCATCCTTAGAAGAGAAAAGGAAATTCTGGAAAACGATATCACAATACATCAGCATATAAGAAACAAATAAATAGCATGCTGCCTAAACATTAGTATTTTATAACAAACAAATATGTTATCCAATTGTCTTGGATGAGTTTCAGCGCATGTTTTGCATTAATAAGATCCCAGGGCAACAATACTGAATATCACTACATCAAAATTTGATTTAAGCCTACCTCTGGTTTCAGATCGCGATGAACAACACCTTGAAGATGGCAAAATGATACGACGCTCAAAATTTGTACCATAACAACCTTTGCATCCTCTTCAGAATACTTTCCACCTCTAGAAAAAAGAAAGAAAGTTATAATCAGAACACTAGTACCTTTGGAATTGCTAGAAATCATTTAAATATTGCCATATATAAGTACTCTACATACCTCGCCAATATTCTATCAAGGAGTTCGCCTCCTTTACATAGCCTGAACAGAGAATGAAACAACTACACTAAGCTAAAGAGGATCAAGAAAGTCACTTAGCTATTGGACACAATTTGTTTTTTGTAATCATGTTTAAGCATTAACATTAAATTTTAAGCAATAATGGGTTACAGCGTTACACAGTTTGGTTAAAGAGTAGGCTTTGGGAATAATAATGAAATCACTGAAGATATAACAATTGTAAAATGCAAACTTACTCCATAACTATATACACGTTATCTTCATCCTCAAAAGCGTCATAGAACTCCACTAGGTTGTTGTGGCCTGACAGAGAACTCAATATTCTCACTTCTCTTCTCACGTCTTCAATTGCAATAGCAGTCGTCATCTGATAAAAGACTACCGGGTAAGAATATTGAACAGCAGAGCTTGATTACACTGGTTTGCCAGAAAAAGCTATAAAGAAGATAAATAATCATATTGTAAGAGTAACCTACATACAACGTGCATTCTTTGAAACATCATTTTGATACAAATAATCACTGATTCTAGTGTATAACTATCAGGCAAAAAAAGAAACGTGGTTTTCTTTAGCGAGCAGCGAAATGGATCAGCACTAGTCCACTCAATGCAGGAAGCAGTAGACATCCGAATCGAGAAGGCTCTTCCGATGTGAATGCGATGATGCCACCAGCAACAGTTGCGAGCATCCTGGGAGCTAAAAGAAACCGAAAGGGTGCGCTTCTGAGGTATATCCTTTCCACTAATCAGCCATATAACGTGCTTTAACCAATCTTGATTAGCAACGTTCTACCAAACTGGTGATACTTTTGGAACTTTGCAACTATACTGCGTCCCAAGGTACGAACAAGAACACAAGCATGGAAACTGAACCTGACCAAGCTGAAAGAATTCAGAATCAAGTGCAAGTCTTGGTCAATACATAAAAGAACGAATTAAAAAAACTGGATCTTGACGACAAAACTGAGCATAGCAGCATGGTCTAGACATGCTGGAATCCAATCACGCAGGAATCTAACAAAAAATTGGTCAAACATGCGGAATGCAACTGAACAGAAACAACATCTAAGGACGAAACTGCAGAGACATTCTTCAAGCAAAGAGATAGAGTGTGTATCGAACCTTGGCCTTGGGGATGACCTTGACGGCGACGTCCTGACCCTTGCGCTCGCCCTTCTTGGCCCTGGCGCAGCAGGTGTAGCCAAAGTGGCCGCGGCCGACCTCCTCGCCGAGCTCGTACTTGGCGAAGAAGTGTTTCGAGAAGCCGAAGCTCTTGTCCAGGCCGAGCTCCGGCTCGCCGCCCTCGGGGATGGACGCCTCGTTGGGCTTCACCGAACCGTGCCGCCGCGCCAGGAGCGCGCGGATGTGCTTCGCCGGCGACGGCGGTGGGAACGGCCGCTTGAACCCGCCGCGCGCCGGCGTCGACGCCACGCTGGAGTTCGCCGGCGAGCCCTTGTAGCTCGACGGCGGGAGCGGGCTCGGCAGGTAGAACGGGAACTTGGGCTGCTTCGGTGTGCCCGGCTTCGTCCCAGGCGCTGGCGACGGCGCGGAGGCCCCGTTCAGGGCACTGGCCGCGTCGCCGACGCCGGAGGCTACATTGGGATCCTCCTCCGCCTCGGCCTCCGGGATTTGCTTCGGCTTGCCATGGCAGAGACCCATCGGGATCCTTCTCCTCTAGCTTAAACGACCCCAAATTGAAGCAAAACTGCGTGGAAGTGCTCCAAGAAAGGCCGCAAAGGAGCGTCAAAGACGCGCCTTGAATTCAGCAACCGGAGCAATCACCCTGAATCGGTCGCAAGGGAAACCCATGGCCTCAAAATTCCGTCTTGACTCGGAGAGAGCAACCGGTGCCAATAACCGAAAAGAAGACGAAGATCTTGCGCGATATTTAGACCCCAGGAACAGAAAAAAACGGGACAAAAATCCTTTCCGTGCAGTGGCCACTCGCAGAGCCCAGGCACAGCTAAATGCCGGGGAAAAAAGAAGGGCCTGGATTGGGTTGGGTGGATCAGACTATCGCCCGAAGAGCAAGAACATATTCCTTGATTCTTGAAGTGACGGGACAATTGATGAAAAAGCTGGAAGCTTTGCGCGAAAGGGTTGGATCAGAGGGGAATGGGGTGGGACTGGGAGCTGGGAACTAGAGAACCAGCTGGTGAGCGAAATCGGTGTGAATTGGGAGCAGGGGGAGGAAAGGGAAGGAGGAGACCTGCCTGGTGCGCAAGAGGAAATGACCGCGTGTAGGACTGTAATTCGGCTGGTTTCTTTGCTTGGGCTCATTCTTCTTTTGATCTCTTTTCTTTTTTAAAAAAAAATTCTCTTCGTTTTTTAATTGATGTCACTGTTGATTTTTAAATTTAACTTTAACTATTTATTTTATTAAAAAAATTAATAAATTTTATATATTTTGATATAATTTGATTTATCATTAGAGTTATTAGAATCACAACTTAAAATTTTACATATTCGAGCAAATATTTTTAATAAAATGAATAATCAAAATTAAATTTAAAAGTCAACCACGACTTCAATTAAAAACGTATGTTATTTTTCTTTTCTAGCACGGCACAGCACAACAGTGCCATGCTGACAATTTGTTCCTGGCTTTGTTGTGATCTTCTTGGTCATCACCTTTACCTCAGCCTTGTCCATAGCGTGGATTCAACCTGCTGCAATCTACTCGTTTGCTTTTAACAGTCATTTTACCTCTGAACACCGTTCAAATTCCCTGAAAATCATTTACAGCTCCTAATATTGCCATGAACTTTACTCACATCCCAAACAAGGCAAATTTCTACCGGTAGTAGGAGTACTTGATTTAAAATCATACCAAGACTAGTAATTCGTGATGCTGTCACACTCATCAGTGCAGTTTCTTCCCCAAAGGCTCAAGCACAGGCTGTCCTGTTGAGCTCCTCCTCCAACTTCCTCGCTAAGGTCCTATGCGGTTGTCCACCAATCCAAGTGCATTAGAAGAGAAATGAATTTATTATTTTCTAGGTGAGAATTCAATCCTCCTCATTCCACTTCATTTCCCTTCTATTTTTTCCAAACCGAACGGAGCCTAAAGTAATCAGCAGGGCAGGGTAATGGAGGCATCGATGCTGCTCGCTCCGTAAGTTTAGTATCCCCCACCTTTCCGTGTTCTGATTCATCGCCTCATCAGCGAAGCAAGTTGACTTCAAGAGATGGGTTTGGGATCTCTCTGATTCGCTCTTCAGATCTGACCGGCCTCTTGGCTTTCTGTCATCGTAAACCTTCGACGTCAGAGTTCTCGAGTTCTAACCCGAGAAGTTACCGTCTCTTACTGGTTTGCTAAGAGTCTGCTAATGAGGCAGGTAACTCGGACGATTTGGATAAATCACTTCAAACGTCAGATTGGTTAAAAATGAATTGTGGTTTGTGGACTATTCAACTGCGTGATATCAACCTCCGTGATGATACTAGAGCATCTAAGTTGGAACAAAGGGATTTTTATGCAGTGCGTTAATTTGTGCTGAAGTTTGGATGAAGTCTTCACTTTCAAGTGATCTAGATGAAGTTAATCAGGACAACCGAAAGGACGTATCAGTCAAGATGAAGACGGGTTAGAAATTCTGAAGAATTTTTTTATATATAAATCAAACTTTGTTTTGAGAAAAGATACAAAGAACATAATTTCCTCCTCAAATGGTCTAGAATACGGTTCATTTTCTCTTGTACAGACTTGCCCCTTTTTTTGGAGCAATTTTACATATTTTGATTTACTGGAATGACTGAGAGGCTGCTTGCTGCACCTCCAAACAAAAAGAAGGAACAGGGAGCTCCAATGAATCTGCCCAGTTCCATTGTCCAGTATGCTGCCCACTCACATAAACAAAAGTTTAGAGCCAGTATTATATGCATGTTGGGACTAGGGTCGTCACCTGCTTAACTTTAGGTTTGGGTCCATCCATCCAACACCATTAGAACATGACATTCAAACACCCACACTATACATTTTCCTCTTTCGCAACTACAGCCAGTACAACCACTGTGTAAACTACTGACAGCGCATCCGATCAAGCGCAAGAAATCAAGGGAGTTTCATGGGTAACTGAAACAAGTGAGAAGCTAGTGCTTGTTGGCATGGGGCACTGCGGCATTCGATCGCATTCACCGATTCACCCCATCCCAAATAAGCTAAACAAATACCAGGGCCCCAATCCTTGTTTTGTTTTAAATAAGCAGCGAGAGAATATATAACCGTTAAGGCTTCCTTTGGAATGGAGGAGTTTCACATGAATCACTTCAATTTCATAATAATAAAAACACAGAATTTAGGAAATTTTCCCGCAATCCAAAGGAGGCCGAACATTGCTTTCATAACCCACTGTCTGCTAGAGAAATCGCTTCAGCACTTTGCTACAGATAAGTCCCTTCATGAAAAAAAAAATTGTTCTTGTTTTGCACTCTGCATTGATTCTTGATCCAACTGATAATAAGACAGTATGATTTGGCACGGTCCAAGCATGTAGTCTGCTCAGATTCCCTAAAAATAAAATAATGCTTTGCAGTTGGCTTTCTCCATGGATGTGAGCTCTCGGTTCCAGGTTGTTTATGCAGGTCTAGAACTCATGATTCTGTGTACTTCAGTGGTACACTAACCTGAGTTTAATGCATCAATCATCTCTCCCCCAAAAGGTTGATCGATCATAGATTTCTACTACTCATTGGAGTTTGTTGCCACCCTTGGACCTCGGAATGTTGTCTCTGAAACCTTTTGGAAACCCTTTGCAATGATGCTCCTCATCTCTTCTTCTTTCCTGTCAAATTTCAGTGGAGAGGAAGGCAGGGCATTTTCTATATCATTTTGTTTGCTTGTTGTACCTTCCTATGATTCCTCAAGACTCAATTTTCTACCAAGTAGGAGTACTTGCAAGCGAAGCAAACACTTGAAAAAAGCGAGGAAAACCAAAAGCAGCTGGGAGGGATATAATAAAGGTAGAGGAACATGGGCTAACATGGACCATAGGGAACTTTCATGCCGTTGCAAGAAATACCATTCATGCAAAAAAACTTCCTGCACTACACATAAGCTCAAAGGCTACTTAGTTTGATTGCAACCATTTTCAGTACCTGTCATCACTTGTATGGCAGCCTCTGTTTTTTGATAGAAAAATATATGACAATGTTTAGATAGTCCAAAGTGGAAGCAAACGTGTAGTACACCAGGAAAACTTAACTGCTAGTGGCTCTTGCACAAAGGATGTGTCATCCTAGACTAGAAGTAGAAAGCTACCCGCTTCCTTTCAGCAAGCTAGTCATTTTCATCAAGACCGTCATCTATCTGTATCTTTTGTTTACTTTAACTAAATTTCAGGCTTTAGGCTACCGAATTTGCCTGTTTTATGCACAACTGGTTGCGACTTCATCAGTTAGCTAGAGTCCAATGACAAGTAGTTAATGAAATAATTTTTTTTATACATATTTGAAAGTGGACATGTGTATAAAGTCTGGTTTAGTCAACCTGGCGACGCTGCTAACCACACAAACGCGTTAAACAGCTAAATCGAAGCTTAGCACTGCAGCATCAGAACTGCTACTAATCAGTGGATTAATATGTCTATTAGACAAGGCATGACTAAGTAATTAAATCGGAGTCCATACCTAGCAGTCTACGTGCAGTTTCGAGCTGCTAAATAATTATTTCTGTTAGATACCTCATCAGGAAGAAACTGGTATAGCTCTCCATTGTGCTGAACATGTATGCGACAATAACGCATATATCCAGACGACGGTACAGACATGAACTTGAACTCGGTACCCATCAAGTGACCGAGAAGCTGTATCAATTCTTCCACCACATCCTAGAATAGTTCATTGACCTGCTATATTCGGTTACTACACCATGGTTGAGTTCATGTCAGGTAGGCTGCTCCGGACAGGAGGCTGCTAGCTCCAGCTCCAGACAGCAGAGGACTCCTGTCAGGTAGGTGGATCAACACATAAACAAACAAGTTCGTTGTGGAGATAAACATGTGCTCCTGCATAATGAATTTTAGAATGGAATTCTGCTCTCATGTTGACTGTTATAAAGGCAATCATTGGCAGTCAATCAATCTCTGTTGTGTTTTGGAGAAGGGGATCTCTGAACTGCAGCAGCACAAACAGTCTCTACATGGGAAGTGAGTAGTAGTAGTAGACAAAGAAACCAATGCAATGCAATGCTTGCCATGCCATGGCACCCTGTAGAAGTAGGGAGAGTTGTCATGGCTGTATCATTTTCGCTTTTGTTTTTCAGTCCTCAGAAAATAGCTCTTATTCTGTAATACATATCTTTCAGGTGTTTGGATGGATGGATGTTAACACTGCAAGCCTGCAACCTCTTTTCCTTGCTTTGACCGTAGCTGCTCCACCTCCACGCATCGGATGGATGCGCTGTAAAAAGGAGCGGCCGCAAGAATCCAATAATCCAAATGCATTTCTCCTGTGATCTACTCATTTTAAAATATTAACATTGTTAATTTTTAACATCAACTTTATCATTTATTTTATTCAAAAAAATTATTCAAATATGTATTTTTTTTGTTATTATTTGATTTATTATTAATGAAATTTAAATCACGATTAATAATTTTACATATTTGAATAATTTTTTTAAATAAAATGAATGATCAAAATTAATGTTAAAATTTAAAACTGAAGAAAGCATTAGAAAAACTCAATTCTACACTCAGTGATGGTAGTAGTGGATTATTGACTACGCGCTTGCGAGTAGTACATGGTATTACTAGATCCGATGGATGGGTCACTGAAATAGATTCCCCAGGAAAGAGAAACTGCAGCCGGCGAGTCATTGTCAATAACCAAATCGCGTATCCGAGTTACTATAAACTGAAACAAGTCGTTGTAGGACATTTAAATGTGTTGGTTGGAACGTCAGAGTCGGAGTGAAGTTGTATTGGTGTTCCGTTTGCTATCCGGCCCCTAGTTTGAACCCCCAATTAATCTGTCAACTGAAACAGCACCCAGAGACCGGTTCAGTTGCTTCTCGTTGTCTACTACAGTATCTCATTGCTTTCGTCTCGGCATTTGTCTAGCATCAAGGTCGGGTTCAGGCTCAGGCTCATTAGGATTTTAGCTGATGCAGCTTCCTCAATGCGTGTATCAGTGTCAGTGCTGTCAGTGTTTTCATTGGAACGGACGAGCACAACAAGATCTGGGATAGTTCATGGCCTTTTCACCTTTGTCCGGAGCTCCGGATTCGGACTGCTTCCAAGAAAAGCCGATAAGAATGCGGGCCATGCCTCCACGACAAGCTAGGTTGGATCACCGAGGCCTTGACAAGCTGTCAAAGCGAACTTACAAGATGGGAGTAGCAAGAAACAAGAACAGGCTAATGACCAAGGCAGTGACTTGGATACATATGAGTGCATACTGCATTGAAGGATGTGCTGAAGGTTTCTGCTCGGTTGATGTTTCACGTACATGCTACAGCAAACACGAGCTCGTGGTGACTCGGGGCTTTTTCAGGCCAAGAACCTGAAACTCACATGGTGTATCTTAGGTTGGGCCTCTAGACCCATGGCCTCAAAGCGAAAATGGGCCGACTTTATCATGTGACAGACCCGCACATTTGGGCCAGAGAAAAGAGTGGGCCAAATCTTGGAGTGAAAACGTACGGGCCTCCTTCTTCTTCCTTCCACATGAGGCCCAGCCCGCGCGGAACGTTCTGGACCGCCCTAGAGCCGCCGAAGCACGTTGCGCCGCATGCCGCGCGCACATAGAGGGGCAAGAGCGTCATTTCCGCCCCTCCCGCCGCTGCTCCTTAAAACCCTAAACCCCGGGGGAATCGGGCGGCGGAGGCGTTCCGGTGGCTGTGGAAGCTCAGCGCTTTTTCGCTTTTGTTGTCTAAAACGAGAGGAGAGGAGTGCGGCGATGGCGAAGCGTCTGATCCCGTCGCTGAACCGGGTGCTGGTGGAGAAGCTGGTGCAGCCCAAGAAGACGCCCGGCGGCATCCTGCTCCCGGAGAGCTCCAAGCAGGTAGTATCACGCTTGCTCGCCGTCCTATTCCATCCCATTTCCCCCCTTGCTGCTGTTGCTTTTAGCGACCTAGGAGTAGTATGTTGGACCTGTGTTGGAATGCTAGGGCCTAGGGGTGTGTTGGTTATCGTGTCAGACTAGGTGTTCGGCGTCCTGAATTGTTGAGTTCAAAACCGACCCAGCACTGGCGATTTGGACCACCTCTGTCCTTCCTGAATAGTTGAATATTGCTGAAATTGGCAGTTTTCAATGATTTCGTCCTCTGGAGGTTTGCTTGCGATTGGCTTGTTGATTGTTAGTTGTTACTATGTCGAGTTATTCAGGCTGCAGTTTGTGAGTGTTCATAATTTATAATAGCCCAATCAATTGATGGTAATTGGTAGGCAATTAGCCATCTAATGCGTGAATCAAGGATTGATTTTTCATGTTTTTATGCATTTTTGAATTAGAGATGCCGAGTTGCAGTGTTTGTTACACTGTGCTCATGTCTTAAATGTGGATAATAGTTGATTCCATGTTGTCGTCTTAATAGGCCGTTTGCTTATGTGTTCAACAGGGAAACGAGTTATGCCGATCATTTTTTTAGTGTCGAATCAATTCTAGCTTCATTATCTTATACTGTTCTGTTTACTGCAGCTGAACTCGGGTAAAGTGGTGGCTGTTGGCCCTGGCGAGCGTGACAAGGATGGCAAGCTGATCCCAGTTGCCCTGAAAGAGGGTGACACTGTCCTCCTGCCTGAGTATGGTGGACTTGAAGTCAAGCTTGCTCCTGAAAAAAAGTACGTCTATCGGTCATCCCTTCATCTATTTGTGCCTGTGTGTATGTGTTAGCCGGCGTTCTGAACTTGATTGCATAACACAATGCTACTGGCACATGTTACTGTATGGGTAATTTTAAACTGAGCATTCTAAATATGATTTGGTACTGCACTTTTTACAGAAACTCTATGTAATTCTGATATTAGATCTAAAATATTGATCTGACATTATATTTTGGTTAATGTGTTGCTTCATGTTTTCATATCTGCAACAGTCGTTAGGGGGAAAAAAAACTGCACTGCATCATTACGCTATATTGTTGACTTTGGGAACTATGCGAATGGTGCTCTGACGGTATTCTGAATTTTCAGGTACCTCCTCTTCAGAGAGCATGACATCTTGGGTACGCTTGTGGACTGATTTGGACCACCGGTCGTTTCTAAAGCGAGGAATGCGAAGGATTTGATGATGTGGAACAAAATCCATGTGAAACAATTGTACTCATGATCATGTCATAAAATTTTGTTTTGAAACATCACGATCCGGATAAAATGTTGCTTATTTTCTGTTGAGACGCAATTGAGTAAACTTCCTCACTTGAAGAGATGTCCTTAAAATACTTCATTGTGCTTACTACTCCCTCCTGAGTCTTAAATGTGACACGGCTGACTTTTAATGTTATCTTCAAATCATTCATCTTATTTGAAAAAAAATATGATAAATAGTATCATATGTTTTATTATAATTTCTTTTATCATTAAAGGTAATTAGAGCATGATTGATAATTTATACATTTAACTAAAATTTTAAATAAGAAGAATGGTCAAAGAAAATAATACAGATGCTAGAATATTGCCTTCACTTATACTTATTACTCAACTGAAGAAATGCTGGGTTATTGCTTTTGTGGCTCTTTTTAGTTTTTTCTCTTGAAAAACGTAGAAGAGTTGTGTTTCAATATATTACGAAGTAAAAGGGGCATAGACTCGCGGTACAACCCACCTGCACACCAATGAAATGCATTTGCGCAAGTAACTAGAAATAGAGGTGATCACTAACAAAAATTAATCTCTTAGAAGGCGGGTCAGCTGAATCCCATATTTGTTGCTCCTCGGCAGCCCAGGTCAGCACCTCAAACATATTAGGAGTCACACCATTGAAGAGACAACGATTATGATGTTTTCAAATTATCCAAGCTCTCAGGATTATGAGTGAATTTAGTTCATCGTTGGTCAGTCCACTCCCTGCTGCATTAATCTTCTCCCACCATGTGAAAAAGGAGACATCTTGAGGCTGAGGGGACAGAGTATGAAAACCTACTGGCCAGTCACACAGAGGACCGGCTGAAACGGCTCAACGAACGGGAGCCAATAGCATGTCCATGCGACCGGGAAAGGCAATGTTACCATCCCCTATGGTGCGGGTGCCACAATCTCCGCCTGCACACCGGCAGCCGCACCGCGCCCCGGCAGCTGCGCATAGGCCGGGCGAGCGCGTCCCCGCACGGGAGGGCCGGAGGGAAAACTGAGAAAAAGCTCATGAGACCATGAACGGAACCCATGAATCAAGGTCCGACCACGGGTTATGGTGCACCGCCGGAACGCGAACGTTCACTTCCGCCGCGTCCCATAAATGGATGAGTACGCAATCGCGCAGGCCAGTAACGCCACCAGTGATCAGCCGCTCTAGCTCCAGTCGGGCAGCAGCCACCGCGCCCCTTGGCGTCCTTGCTCCAGGCGGACGAAGATGGCGTCTCGCGTTCTCGTGGCGTGTCTTCTCGTCGCCGCCGCCTGCGCCGTCCTCGGCCGCGGCAGTAGCGCGGAGACGAGGCCCGGTCACGGCGGCTGCTTCACGAGGCTCTTCAGCTTCGGCGACTCCATCACCGACAGCGGCAACTGGCTGCGGTACGCGCGGTCGCCGGGCGCCGTCGCGAGGCTGCCGTACGGGGAGACCTCCTTCCGCCGCCCCAACGGCCGCTTCTGCGACGGCAGGATCATCATCGACCACATCGGTATCGCGCCGCCGTGCTGCTCGTCACGGTCGCACACACACTTGGCTAGCTGCCGAGCTAGTAGTAGTAACGTAACACGCGTGTTGTGCAGCTGACGCGCTGGGGATACCGTTTCTGATCCCGTAACTCGCCGGCAACACGAGCGGCGATTTCGCGCACGGCGCCAACTTCGCCGTCGGCGGAGCCACGGCGCTCGGTCACGAATACTTCAGGAAGAAGGAGCTCGACGTCCGCTTCACGCCGTACTCTCTGGGGTGGCAGATGAGCTGGCTTAAGAAAGTAGTTGGCATGCATTTTTCAGAGCATGGTGACGGATTTTACTTGGGCGTGCAGTGCACCGCTTCACAACGTACCTGTGTGTTACTGACCTGAAATTTTGACTCTTTTTTCTCCCAGGAGGAACGGCAGGATCGAGCGAATTCATGGCGAGCTCGCTGTTCCTCGTCGGAGAGATCGGCGGGAACGACTACAACCAGGCTCTGTTCCAGGGCCGGTCCGTCGACGAGGTCCGGACCTACGTCCCCGACATCAGTGCTTCTCTCGTAGTACGTCGTCCGAACCGCCGAAAAACCAAACAGTTTAACACCCACGCTATGGTGCATCGAGCGATTACCACTCCCATCTCACGCGCCATGTTCATGCGTGCAGGAACTGATCGAGCTCGGCGCCAGAACGGTGGTGGTGCCCGGGAACTTCCCGACGGGGTGCACTTCCGGGGTACCTGACCCGGTTCCCGACCAACGACACCACGCAGGTCGACGACTCCACGGGCTGCCTCAAGTGGGCGAACGACCTCGCCGAGCTCCACAACGGCGCGCTCAAGGCGGAGCTGGCCAAGCTCCGCCGGCGGCATCCCGGCGTCGCCATCGTCTACGCCGACTATTACACCGCCGCCATGGACCTCATCACGGATCCGGGCAAGCACGGTGCGTTCAACCTTAGGACTCATGGAGTCATGAAGAACTCATGATAAGTGGAGGGAAACATTTCTGAATCTGATCGACACAGGGTTCGGCCAGTGGCGGAGCCAAGATGACCTCGTGCCAGGTGCTAATCCTCTGGACAGGAGCTAACACAAGTAAAATTATGTAAATCTTAATCATTTTTAGTTAATTTTACTTATTTTTAACAGATAAAGAAGGCATAGGACCGGTGCTTGCAGCACCGGCAGCACCGGTTCTGTATCCGCCCCTGGGTTCGGCGACGAGCCGCTCGTGTCGTGCGGCGGCGGCGGGCCGTGCAACGCCAACCTGACGGTGCGCTGCGGCATGAAGACGTCGACGTCGTGCCGGGACCCGTACAAGGCGGTGTCGTGGGACGGGTTCCACTTCACGGACCACGCTTACAAGGTCATCGCCGACGGCGTGCCGCAAGGACCGTACGCCGTGCCGCCCATACTGATGAGATGCAAGCGGCGGCCGTGATCGTGCTCGATTGATTTGTTCCTGAACATTTTCATTCTGCAAGCAGCAGCCAGTGAGACACATCAGAGCAAGAAACAACTAATGATCGTGCAAAACTCGGACAATTCATTTGCATCGACGATGAAACGTGCCGGTCTGTTGATACTATTCTTTCAGCTTGGGTTGCAAACTCTTCAGTGTAGGAGTATCTGAGTATGAAATTGGGTTCTGATTTCAGCATGTTGGCTTTTAAACTGCTCTATGTTCAAGTCATTGTTACTTCTCCTCATTTATTGTGGAACCATGCTTTTTCACTTCTCGTTAATTCTTATATCCAGAGCAATGACTAAAACTCCCTCCTTAAGAAATAGTAGCATTTAGAAATCTACCGGTAGAGCTTAAAATGCTTCTAATTTTAAACGGGTGAAGTAACTAATTTACTACAACAACAGCTGTTTATATTGTGAAACACTGCTAACAGTCGTACCGGTACTGCAATTTATCAAACGATGGTATGTGTAGTCCAGTAGCCTTGGAGATCTTTTCTTATTGCTTATGGAAATGACTATTGAGAAACGTTGACTGGAAATTCTCCAATCATTAGCAGTTCCATACCCATATGAATGCATCAGCAACGCTTAGCAAAAAACGCCAGCTTTCAGGCTTCCAACCTTTTGGTTTTTGAACCATCCAAATTCCAACATGCCCGTCCTATAAATAGGTATGCAACGATACGCCTGCCGGAGACACCCAACCGCGGGAGCTAGCTCCAGTCCTCTCTTGCTCCAGGGCGGCGACGGCGATGATGACTGCATCTCGTGTTCTTGCGACGCACCTTCTTGTCGCCGCCTACGCCGTCCTCGGCGGCAGCGCGACACAACAGCCGGGCTGCTTCGCGCGGCTCTTCAGCTTCGGCGACTCGATCATCGACAACGGCAACTGGCTGCGCTACTTCGCGAGCTCGCCGGGCGCCGTCGCGAGCTCGCCGTACGGGGAGACCTTCTTCCGCCGCCCCACCGGCCGGTTCTGCGACGGCCGGGTGATCATCGACCACATCGGTGCGTCGTGCTCGTGACATGATATGTTTTCACAGTTGACGGCCACGCTTGTTGACTTGCCCTCTGCCCTGTGCCTCACGCATGCAGCTGATGCCCTGGGCATTCCGTTTCTGCCGCCCTACCTTGCCGGCAACTCGAGCCGAGACTACGCCAACGGCACCAACTTCGCCGTCGGCGGCGCCACCGCACTCGGCCGGGACTACTTCGCGGCGAGGAGCATCGACGATGGCTTTATACCCTTCTCACTGCAGGAGCAGATGGCTAGGTTCAAGAACGTGACGCGGATGCTTTCTTCTGATTCTGAACAAGGTTGGCTGATAGATTTGCTCTGTTTACTGTGTCTTCTGTGAACAGCATACGCATGACCACCGTTTTCTTCACTTCCAGAATTGAATGACCTGATGTCTAGCTCGCTGCTCCTCGTCGGAGAAATCGGCGGAAACGACTATAACCGGGCCTTGTTCCGGGGCAAGTCCGTCGACGAGGTCTCGAACTACGTCGCCGACGTCGTTGCCGTCATCAGCACCTCTGTCAGCGTATGGACTTAATTCCTCTTATGCATTCAGCGTTCCACGCTACTGGATCTCTGATCGTCCATGGCGATTTGGATGCAGGACCTGATCGGACTAGGCGCGAAGACGATAGTGGTGCCCGGGAACTTCCCGATCGGGTGCAGCCCGGGGTACCTGACCAAGTTCCAGACGAACGACACCGCGCAGTACGACCCCAGGGGCTGCCTCAAGTGGGCCAACAACCTCTCCGAGCTCCACAACAGCGCGCTCACGGCGGCGCTGGCCCATCTCCGGCTGCGGCACCCCGACGTCGCCGTCGTCTACGCCGACTACTACGCCGCCGTCACGAACCTCATCGCCGACCCCGGCGAGCACGGGTTCGGCGGCCGGCCGCTGGTGGCGTGCTGCGGCGGCGGCGGGCCGTACAACGTCAACTTCGCGGCGCAGTGCGGGGCGAAGGGCTCGACGGCGTGCAGCGACCCGTACAGAGCGCTGTCGTGGGACGGGTTCCACTTCACGGACCACGCGTACAAGGTCGTCGCCGACGGCGTGCTGCACGGGCCCTACGCTGTGCCGCCCATACTGTCCTTCTGCGGAATTTGATTGTCAAACGAGAGGTTTCTTGTAATGGAGTCGTGCATCAACCAGAAAGTTAACTAAATTAGCTGTCACAAGAATGATTTTGTTCAGCTTCAGGAATCCAGAGTGAGATGCATGGCAGGCAACAGTGACCGTTAAATGCGGGCAATGCTTACAGGCCAATATCTCTTCAAAACAGCCCGCTGAAAATCATAGCGAAAGCTCTCACTCTTCGGCGGCGAAAACAAATCACGAAGCTCATTACCTTGGACCAGACAGGGTTTATCCGTGGTCTCTCCAACTCGGAAAACTTTGTTCTCGCCACCGAAGTAGTCCAATGCTGCTACAAAAGGAAAGTTCCTACCTTGATTCTGAAATTGGATTTTGCCAAAGCATTTGACTCAGTTTCTTGGGAAAGTTTGCAAAAGATCATGCTCTGCAGGGGTCTGCCGGCACGGTGTTAGTCAATGGCTGCCCGGGTCCGTGGTTTAGCTGCAAGAGAGGCCTTCGTCAAGGAGATCCCCTCTCACCGTATCTTTTCCTGCTAGTGGCCGATGGGCTCCCAGCGTTGCTGCACCACCGAGGATCAGTGCATCATCCGATAACACAAGATCAACCATGTGCTGTCCTACAATATGCAGATGACACTCTCATTGTGTTGAGATGCGCATCAGTCAGACGTGGACAACCTTAAACTTGTGTTAGATCAATTCTCTGCAGCCACGGGACTCCACATCAACTTCAACAAGAGCACTCTCGTTCCGATGCAGTCCCAGAAGAGGCTCTTTCTGGTTACATAGCGACCCTGAGATGCAAACTGGAGGGCTTTTCACAAACTTATCTCGGGCTACATCTCTCCAATGTCGGCTTTCAGCCCCTTGATTGCAAAGGTTGACAAGCATCTCTCGGGTCGGCAAAAACGCTTCCTCAATCATATAGGAAGAACAACCCTAGTGAACGCAGTCCTGGACAGTCTCCCTAATTATGCAATGTCAGCTGTGCCTCTCCCCCTCGGTGTTATTGAAGCTGTCAACAAGAAACGCCGTGCTTTCCTGTGGAACGGTACATAAAAGGTTTCTGCTGCACAATGCCTTGTCTCTTGGGGCCAAGTTTGCCAACCAAAGGATTGTGGCGGTCTGGGGGTCAGAAACCTTGCTATTCAAAACCAGTGCTTGCTACTCAAAATGATTCACCGATTACATCATCCAGAAGGCTCATCATGGGCGACTTGGGCACGCACACAGGTCTGTGTTGCAACACTCAAAGGTCCACTTGACGGCACGCATTGGTTTGCTTTGAGGGCGCTTCTACTGATCTATCAGAGCATCACATCCTCAATAGTGGGCGATGGTGCGTCGACAGATTTCTGGCATGACTCCTGGCTCCCAATGGGCCCTCTGTCAGAAGTATTCCCAGCCCTCTACAGTCACACCAAAGGGAGTGCTCTATCGGTCAGAAAAGTCCTTCAGGAAGGAATTGTGAACACCCTTGTTCTTAGACTCTCAGCTCTGGCAAGATCAGACCTGGGTACACTCTAAGAACTTCTGTCCCAGACCCATTTATCGGACTCGCCCGACGTTCGTTGTTCTGCTATGTTGGGCGAATCCCAGAAGCTAAATACTGCCGGCGTCTATAGACTTCTCACGAGTTCAGGAGATCATCCGATGTTCTCCAAGTTTGCATGGCGCAACAAAGCCCCCCCTAAAGTTCAGTTCTTCATCTGGCTACTCTCACAAGAGCGAATACAGTGCAAGACTAATCTGTACCGCAAGAACATCGTTGAAGATGAACTCCGTGTAACCTGCTCCCATGCTCCAGAAACGCCGCAACACCTGATCTTTGAGTGCCCCTATGCCGTGGCGCTCTGGAATCACATTGGCATCACCGCACCGCAACTACCGGCTGTGACTAGCCTTTGGAACCTCTAGCGTCCCCTGACGATACCTGCAACAAGGTTTGACACCTTCACTCATCTGTGCTGCTGGAATATATGAAAGCACCGCAACGACGTCACTTTCAACGAGCTGCCTCCCTCGCTGACTCGGCTGCTAATTGCCTTCCGAAATGATGCATCTCTATGGATACATCGGTTTCCGCTTGGTGAACGTAATCTAGCTCAAGTCTGGTGTACTACTTTTGATCCTCCTTGATCCCCCTCTTGTTTCATGTTGTTGTAATCGAACTTGATGGACGGACCAAGGTCCAACCCCTTATCAATGAATCTCAGGTGGGGAGCCTGCCCACGTCGTTTATCGAAAAAAAAAATGTTTATTGGGCCGATTTAAATTTTGGAAGCCTTTCCCGACATGATCGGAGCATGGTGAGGCCTCTATAACTCAGCATCGCGGGCTGGGCCGCTTCTGCCGTGCTGTGAGGAAGGGGCCGTCTGGCCCATACCGTGCGATCGTGGATACGTGGTGGCACTGGCAACTCGGCCACTCGATGCGCCCACGCTCCCGAGCTAGATCTCTATCGCCGCGACGATCCGCGCACACCGCCTCGTCCTCTTCTCCTGCTACGACTGCCCGCAGTCTCACCGGCGGACCCTGCCGGCAGTTGAGCTCCGTCGCCTTCTGGATCTGAGGCTAGGTCGCGTAGGTCGGATCCGAGCCGCGGATTGGGGATCGGGCCTCTCCTGATCGGCTTGCTCTTTTCCGTTGTTGCAGGAGGATAGGGACGACACGGTGACTGCACAACCGGCGAGCTGAAGCGGCTCCCCGGTCTCCACCCGCCCCTCGTCGCTGCCGCGCGCCCGGAACCCCGCGATGCCGCTTCTCACGCCCCCCAAGTCCGGTGACGCTCTCTTCGCCAGCGTCGATCGCGTCGTAAGCTCCTGAACCGTCCCGCGCGGGAACCTCCGGACCCCCGGCAGTATATCTGACGCTGGTTTGATCGCCTGCCTCTGCTTTGTTGGTTGCAGAATGCGGAGCTGTTCACGCTCACGTACGGCGCCATGGTGCGGCAGCTGCTCACGGATCTGGAGGAGGTCGAGGAGGTCAACAAGCAGCTCGATCAGATGTGCGTGCTCTTACCTTCCAAATTTTCTGTGTCAGTGATGGAGAAAACATGGTATTAAAGTGCTTCCCTTAGTCTAGTAGCGATCGTGCTGAGTAGGATACTCGAAATTCCACATGGTATTGAACTGCTAACATTTGTCTAGCAGCGGTCTGTGTCTGAGTAGAATACTAAAAGTTCCAAATACCTTGAACTTCGCAATTTTCGCCTTAGATCAGTGATGTAACTGTAGCACTGTCATTTGAAGGAAGCAATGAAAGATTTCTCTGTAACTTCTAACCTGTTAATTTTAGGGTACTAAGCTGAGAGTGATGTCAGCTTTAAAAACTACTTTTAATCTTGCCCATGGTCTTAGTCATTTAACATCCTGCTGCATCTCAAAGTTGTGTTTGATGCTGTTGGTTGTATCGATGTGGGAAGTCATCAATTTTTTGTCATTGTTGTACAGAAGGATCGAATCTGTTCAACTGTATTCAGTCCATTTGGGGAGTAAAATGTGTGCCCTGCATGATTATTTCATCCACTCGTAGGCAGTGAACGGATTCTGGAGTAGGATAGCAGATGGAGTGTCAATATGCTTGGTGATAAAATTGCTATTTTGCAGCTTGTTTAAGTGGAGTTAAGAAATATTTCTTGTTTGCTAGTGGCTACTCTCATTATTTCCTGGATTCGAGCTTCTTTCCTTTTGAATTGTTTCTTATAATATGTGGCTTCTAAAAAACTTTCTCCTTTTCAGGGGTTACAACATTGGCACACGTTTAGTTGATGAGTTCTTAGCAAAATCAAATGTTTCAAGGTGTGTTGACTTCAAGGAGACTGCCGATGTCATTGCAAAGGTCTTAACTTTTCACTCAGAGATTCATGGTTGTTGATCAGTCCCAGTAGAAATGCATTCTGAGAAAACAGTCATACGTGAATTCAGTCCATTAATAAAAGATATATTCTATTTTTTAAGCACATGAGTAGCTAAATGCACATGGGGTCTTTAACTAATGCAATGGCAGTTCATATTTTGGCTGTTTTGTTTGACCTCTGTTGAATCATATAATGTCTCTTCATTTTTAGCAATCGTCGCTTAACAGTAGCAGCAATACATTTGTTTTTCTTCCCACGCAGATCGTGTATGTGGTGTGCTATGCTATTTTTACCTTCCGTTCGTGATTTACTGAATACCAATGACTTGTTGCATATTCTCAAGTAGTATAGGCTATCAAATGTGTTGAATCCCAAAATTTGTTCTTTTTTGCTACATTTACAGGCTTATGATCTGACAGCTTCCTTCTTTTCCTTTTCCAAAACAGCTTGGATTTAAGATGTTCTTGGGTGTGACTGCAACTGTAACTAACTGGGATGTTGAAGGTACCAGTTGCAGCTTTGTATTGGAGGACAATCCTCTTGTTGATTTTGTTGAGCTCCCTGACACTTGTCAAGGCCTTCAGTATTGCAATGTGTTGAGTGGAGTTATTAGGGGAGCACTGGAAATGGTTAGTTCTGCCCCATCTGAATTTTATCCTCTTACTATTCATATCAGTCGTACTTTTGAACACTGTTTCATATTGTTTCTTGAATGTGTGCTGTTGACTTCATTGTACTGTAACCACAAATGTGTCAGATTATTGAGATTTTTGCTCTTTAAATGTTAGTATTAGATTTCTCCTCACATGCACTTTCACAATGATTTTTTCCGTATAATTGTTACATGGTAGCTCCAGAATCCAGCTCCTCTAATATGTTGTATTTGTGTAACACATTTAAACTATATAGTGTTCCCAAATTGCCTTTTATCAGTTCATTCATGTATTCGTTCATCTGGTTTTTTTTTTTTTCTGGATGCAAATTGTTCTAGGTGTCTATGAAGACAGAGGTGACATGGGTCCGTGACATGCTTCGTGGGGATGATGCCTATGAGATGCGGGTGAAGCTTATCAAGCAAGTCCCAGAAGAATATCCTTACAAGGATGATGATTAGTTATATATCTGGTAGGACTTGGGAGTGTTTGCCGCAGGGCGGCCATTTTGCTTCTTTGGACTTCCGTTGTGCTGTGCTCTGTGAAGCCATGCATTAACGTTTATATTTGGTGTGTTGCTAATGCACGAGATGTTCCTCTTAGCAAAATGTACGTGAGCTGTCTTAGACCTGCAAGTCAGAGATTTTTTTTTTTTTTTTTACATTTACATATTTGGTGTGTGTTGCTAATGTATCGTGGAGATATCAGGTGACCATGTTTTGGGGCATCTATTTAGTTTCGTAAATTCTGTCATAAGTGCATTTGTGATGCTCATATAACTCCAGTTGCGTTATCCAGAAATAAAGCATTTTCACCTGATCAACTGCCAAAGGCATCGGGTAAAAATCCTACGCCATTTCCGTCTGCTTTATGGGCGCATTCCGTAAAAATCCTACGCCATTTCAGGCTTTTCAAAGTCAGCCCTTCCTCACTCGCAACGTTTTTTTTTTTTGTTTTTTTTATCTTTCGAAACAGTCCTCCCTGCTGACCTGTAGCGGTTAAACGCATTAAAGGCAAGGCTGTAAAAATCCCCCAATCTTCGCGGTGAAGGTCGAAGTGTCGAACTCGAAAGCTCGAAACCGACGGCTGGCTTTTGATTTCCGCCAACAAATTCAGTTTCAAATCCAAACCCTTCCACCCCCCCCCCCCCCCCCCCTCCTCCACGATGGCCTCCTCCTCCGGCGGCGGCTGCGGCGACAGCGACCCCTACCTCGTGGGCTTCATCGTCGCCAAGATAGTCGGCATGCGGTACTACCACGGCAAGATCTCCGGCCGCGAACCCGTCGGGCTCGTCCGCCAGCCGCTCAACACCCACGACGGCAACGCCATCTCCGTCGTCAACCGCCGCGGCGACCAGGTGGGCCACATCGAGAGGCCCGTCGCCGCGGTCCTCGCCCCGCTCATCGACTCCCAGCTCCTCATGGTCCAAGGTATCGTCCCCAAAACCGCGTCCAAGGCGGTCTACCGCGTCCCCTGCCAGGTCCACCTCTTCGCGCGCCCCGCCGCGTTCCCGACCGTCGTTGAAGCCATCCATGACGGCGGGCTCGACCTCATTCACGCGGACCACCCCGAGTTCGGCCTCTCCGAGTCCGCCGCTGTGATGGAGCGGACCAAGAGGAAGCCCGACCGGGATGTCGATAAGCTGTTCTCGCTTGTGGGGAAGAAGGAATGGAAGAGCTCGATCGAGCCGATGGAGGCGCCCGGGGATGTCGTGACGTCGGAGCTGTTCGACCACCAGAAGGAGGCGCTGGGGTGGCTGGTGCACCGGGAGGAGTCCGGCGACCTGCCCCCGTTCTGGGAAGAAAGTAAAGAAGGGGGATTCGATAACGTGCTTACCGGTCAGAATGTGAAGGAGCGGCCGCTGCCATTGAAAGGTGGCATTTTCGCTGATGATATGGGGTTAGGGAAGACACTGACACTGTTGGCATTGATTGGAAGGACTAAAGCTCGGAATGGGGACGCCAAGAAGGTGAACGGTGCGAAGCGGAGGAAGGTGAAAGGTGCAGGGGAAGCCCCACGGCCGACGCTTGTGGTGTGCCCTCCTTCGGTGTTCTCAGCTTGGGTGACACAGCTGGAGGAGCACTTAAAACCTGGAAGCTTGAAGGTGTACCTGTACCATGGCGAGCGGACAAAGGATAAGAAAGAGCTTTTGAAGTATGATCTCGTGCTCACTACTTACACAACGTTGGGGGCAGAATTTGAGCACGACTCGCCAGTGAAGGATATTGATTGGTTCCGTGTGATTCTGGATGAAGCTCATGTGATCAAGAACTCTGCAGCACGGCAGACCAAGGCAGTGATTGCTTTGAACACGGAGAGGCGATGGGTGGTCACAGGGACGCCAATTCAGAACAGCACCTTTGATTTGTACCCACTCATGGCATTTTTATGCTTCCATCCATTCGCAGTAAAAAGCTATTGGCAGAGCTTGATCCAGCGTCCATTAGAGAAAGGGGACAAAACTGGCTTATCACGGTTGCAGGTAAGTTTGTAACAAAAGATTATCCTTTCTTCTAGTTCTCATTTCTCTTTGCTTCCTACATTATTATTACTAGATATAGCAATTAGAAAGTTTTGTTTGTTTCATCAAATGCTATCGAAGGGTAGATGTCTTTTTGTTGAAGGTGCTATTTCAGTGGTAGGAGGCCTTGTTTTATGCATAGTCTCTCTTCATGTTGCATGGCTCATGTTTCAAACTCTTATGTTACATGTAGTAAGAAAACATAGTAGTACCTTGTTTGTTAGAATTGGTGATTGGAATAGAGTACCTTTAATTTGAATATGTGACCTCAAGCATTGCTTATCTTCCACTCCTAAAAGGTAAATTTCTTGTCTGCTCATTCCAGAACCTCCTAGCTGCTATCTCACTGCGTAGAACCAAAGATATGGAAACTGGACGCAAGAGCATGGTTAACCTTCCCTCCAAAACAGTTTTATCATGCTATGTTGATCTGTCTGCTGAGGAGCGTGAGTACTACGATCAGATGGAACTGGAAGGGAAAAACAAAATGCGGGAATTCGGTGACAGAGATTCGATTTTGCGTAACTATTCCACTGTGCTTTATTTCATTCTAAGGCTCCGTCAGCTCTGTAACGATGTTGCATTGTGTCCTCTAGACATGAAATCATGGCTTCCTGCAGACTCCCTGGAAGGTATTCCCTGTGTTTTTTTTATTTTGATTTATGGTGTCCCTTTTATATCTTGATTTCTGATTTTTCAACCAATGTTCTCACATACACCGTCCTTTTGTTTGGTATTTTTTTTATGCAGACGTGGCTAAAAATCCAGAGCTGTTGAAGAAACTGGCCTTATTGGTTGATGATGGAGATGACTTTGACTGTCCTATTTGCTTATCTCCACCAACCAAAACTGTCATAACCAGCTGCACGCACATATACTGCCAAACCTGCATCCTTAAAATCCTCAAGAGCTCCAGTTCTCGCTGCCCAATATGTAGGCGCTCCTTATCAAAAGAGGACCTGTTTCTTGCGCCAGAAGTAAAACAACCTGATGAAGGATCAAGCAATCTTGGCTCTGATAGGCCTCTCTCTTCCAAGGTTCAAGCGCTGCTGAAGCTACTGAAGACTTCGCAGGACAAAGACCCTTTGTCGAAGTCTGTTGTTTTTTCTCAGTTTAGGAAGATGCTCCTCTTGTTAGAAAAGCCTCTAATAGCAGCAGGCTTTAAAATACTGCGTCTTGACGGCTCAATGACCGCAAAGAAGAGGCTAGACGTTATCCAACAGTTTGCTCATGTTGGCCCTGATGCTCCAACCGTGCTACTAGCCAGCCTGAAAGCTGCGGGAGCTGGTGTGAATCTGACAGCTGCATCAACGGTATACCTTTTCGACCCCTGGTGGAATCCAGGGGTAGAGGAGCAGGCCATGGACAGGGTGCATCGGATCGGACAGAAGAAAGAGGTGAAGGTGATAAGGCTCATCGTGAAGGGCAGCATTGAGGAGAGGATACTGTCCTTGCAGGAGAGGAAGAAGACGCTGATAACCAATGCGTTTGGGAAGAAAGGCGGCAAGGATAACAAGGAGATGCGTGTAGAAGAGCTCCGGATGATGATGGGCCTGCAATAATCATAAAACGCTGTCATACATGCATATGGTGCTGGTTCTGTTAGAGAAGACATCGCTGCGAGGATGGATCTCGGTTTTTTGGTCAACTTGGTCGGCGTCGGTGGCGTACGAACACTGGCCGGAGCAGTGGAGCTGAGAACAAGGAGAGGCTTGCTTGTTTAATTGCTGTGCTTACTAATGGGATTGGGAGCGTATCGGATGGTCGAAGAGAGCCTTCTTGATTTTGTTTTGGTAGTATGGCATGTTTGTGCAGGCTTAGAGCCGGAAGGCAGTCCTGCATATGTACATGTACGCCTCTGATGGCCAACATTAGTAGATGAATGGACGATTGGATGGTACTCCTTGCTAGCATCATTTCGTTCCGGTCGAGACTTTGTGTTCGTTATTACTTTTGTACTATACAAGACAGAATAGTGGTGGCGATGAACTATTGGTGCCTGCCTGAGGACGGCATGATGCAGAGCACATAATAACGGTATTCGTAGGTGTCCGTCCGCGTCCACCATCGGAAGCAAACTTACTGGAAGAGAAGCCCATAAAAGAAAATTCAATGGGCTGAAGGCCCAACAGAATGAAGCGGACGGAAGGCCCAAACTCGTCGGCTGTCGCGAAAACCAGTCCGGTTTGGCCGGTTTTTGAAACCTTGGGGTCGGGTACATGGCATGGGTGTGGCAATGGCAAGGAGAGGCCGCCCCAGCTGCTGGTTCGCTTGCTACTGCTGTACTGGTGATCCAAGTGGTTTTAGACAGATCGGGGAAGACCCGTGGTGGACGGCGGCAAAGTTTTAGCATTAGTGTCTGCGTGTAAATTCAAACGGGACGAACGAGTATAAGATCACAGTACTAGTACAGAATTTCTGCTTTATTAGTTTAACGAATCAACAGGCGCACCGATAGTTTATGGTGTTCACACTTACGCTTTGCTTCCCGCAGTACTCAGTATCACTCCACATATAAAAGGGCGCAAGTGAATTTTGACCAAAATTTCAAATTCTAAATCAAATTATATATGCATTTTACTAATATATGAATGAGGTTATACGCTATGTATACGTTGCTGGCAGCCATGATATCTTGGTGTACCAGTTCAGTGCTACGCCATCTGCAGGAGACATCGTCCGCTGAATTTAGTGAAAAGACAACCCCCCTCAAGAAGGCATTTGGGTCTGTAAAGCAGGGCATTAGCGTAAAGCAGCGGAGAACATCCTCATTCCGATGACGGAGCAGAAAGCACTGCGCATTCCGACCGAGGAACTGGCAAAAATTAGGAGCTCAAGATAAGAACTGTATTACAAGTTACAACGACTCAGCATCATATCTTTACAGGTTTGACAAGCACTAGGACCAACAGCCATCATGAACATGCCATGCACCTCTCAAGAAACCATTTAGCCGGTACGAGCAGTTGTGCGAGAAGCCTTATTGTTGTTTCTGTACTGGCCTGGACTAAAAGAAGTTTAGCCGATGAAACAGTAAATATTGAAGCAGATTGGAAGGTTGCAGTCTGTGATCACTGGTGCCAAAAATGTAATTGGTGTCTCATCTTGACCAATTCTGGTTGATGTTGTTGCTGTTATTGCTTGGTTTGCCGTTGAACTGAAAATTCCAGTTGCCTTGCTTTTATAGATTTTGCGGGTCCACCATTTGCACGGTTCTCTGCTTCTTGGCTGCGTTGGTGAAAAGGATAATTCAAGATTCGGATATAGCACCAAGTGACTCAGCAGTGAAGTACAGTAATCAACATAAATATGTATTCAGATATAATTTCTCACTACCAGATTGCATCAAGGGCATTGCAAGAAACACAAGGAACAAATATCTTTTTAGATAATGGAAAATTTGTTCTGGCTTTAGCCTCAAAAAAGATTACAGCCTAATACAAAAAGACAGCACGCAGGCTGCTGACACACCAAAGTTAAAAAAAACAAAGTTCCTCAAACTATTTATTCAAGAATTCTAAAGCGATAGTTTCAGCCATGGTTGATGAAGAACTACGAAATCATCGTTTCCAGCTTGCGACATGCGCCTTGAATTGTCTCCCTATCATCTTCATTCTTTTGCAACTGTGCCCAAAAGCGGAACCAGTGAGTGCCCCTGTAAAGTACCTGCAAGTATGTTTTTGTTGGAGCTTTGTTAAACACTACATTATTTCTACTTAACCAAATAGCCTAACTCAAAGCACATGCTCCTACCAATAGCATTTTCTGCATTTTAGGAGCCCACCTCAACAGCCAACTATTAAATAAATGAGTAAAGCTCCTAGGTGAAGGAATGTTAGAAGCAAAAAACACTAATGTTCATATGAACTTAGCAAGATGGGAATCAAAGAAGAGATGTTTTGTGCTTTCATCTTTTGAACAAAAACAACACTTCAGACTACCTGCCCTGTATTTTTTGGCTAAATTATCTTTGTTTAGTGTAACTCCTCTATGAAGGTACCACAGAAAAATTTTAATTTTCAGTGGTATTTTCAATTTCCAAATGACCTTGTTATTCACTAAAACACCATCATTAATAATATGTCTATACATGGACTGCACCGAGAAGGCTCCTGAGGCATGCAAATCCTATCGTAAGTGGTCTTTATCCTCATTTAGCATCACTAGAGCAATAGTTGCCACTAGGAGATGCCATATGTCTAAATTTGCAACAACCAGGGCCCTTCTGAAAGAAATATTAAGAGGTACAGTGCTCAAAACCGTTGCTACCGTAGTGCTCTTCCTTCTGGTTATTTGATATAAGGAAGGGAACTTTTCTTTAAAAGTAAAATTTCGTACCCATTTGTCTTCCCAGAATCTAACTTGATTCCCATCCCCAAGTTGGAAGGAACCTAAGGTTAGAAATTTATCTTTTACCTTCATTAGACCTGCCCAAAAATGTGAATCACAAGGTTTTCCTTGTACTTGTCCAATTGTTTTATCCTTCAAGTACTTATTGCGAATAAGTTGTTGCCACAAATCATCCTCATTTACTAATTTAAAAAGCCATTTGCTTAACAAACATTGGTTCTGGATCTCAATATTTTGTATTCCTAAACCGTCCTGTTCCTTAGGTTGACAAAGTATATTCCACCTTGATAATCTATATTTCTTTTTGTGACTATCACCTTGCCAATAGAATCATGATAATCTTTGTAGGATACCTTTGGATACCTCAAAAAAAGATTAACATATACATTACTAAACTTGTGAGGACCA
>BCLH01000310.1:55953-101264 GCA_001602315.1 Zoysia pacifica | reverse complement strand
TTGCTGTTCGTATTTCTTTGCTTTTCTAAAACAAAAAATCTCGCTTTTATGAGAGTTAATTTTAAGACCAGATAATTGTTCAAACACACATAAAAGAAGTTTCATATTTGTGGCTTTGGCAATATCATGGTCCATAAATAGAATCGTATCATCCACATACTGTAAAATGGATAAGCCACCATCAACTAGATGTGGGATAACTCCTGTTATCTGCCCTTCTTCTTTGGCTCTATTAATTAAAATTGCAAGCATGCCTGCTACTATATTAAAAAGAATTGGTGAAAGAAGATCCCCCTGTCTTAGTCCTTTTCGAGTAATAAAGTTTGGTCCTATATCATCATTCACCTTAACACCTACATGTCCCCCTTGAACAAAGTTTTTGATCCAGTGGCACCATTTTGGCGAGAAACCTTCCATCCTTAATGTTTGCTGTAAAAAATCCTATTTGACTTTATCATAAGCTTTTTCAAAATCTATTTTGAAAATGACTCCATCACAAGGAACAAATATCTATGGCACAATGCATACCATTAATCATGTTCTTGGCAGTCTTCCTGAAGCTTTCGCTTAGCTGCCTCTAGCTTTGCATTCTTTGCAAGCTCTAGCTTTGCTCGTACAGAATTCTCATCATGATGGATCACAGGTTTCTACATGACGAGCAAAAGTCAGAACAACTCACTTTACATCAATCATCAAATGCATGTGTAACGTTTTGTCAACAACGAATGGTGCTTACATCAGAAGAAGTTGATTGCAGCCTTCCTTGAGCAGGTGAGGCATTATGGTGCGGCCTAGGTCTCGCCTGCGGTCTACCATGATCGGATTCTGCATTTGAGGGTCTCGCGAGCATCTCTCCGATGAATTGCTCTTTTGTCACAGATTGTTCTTGCCCCCAGCTCTGCTCAGGATTACCCTGCGGACCAGTTGATGGTGGCTTTCTTACTGGTTCGTTGTTCACTGGATACTGCTGGCACCTGAAATGAATTCATGGAACAACCAAGATACTCATCATGAATTCTCAACCAAAAATAGCAGATAATAAATGATGCTCTGATCACTCACTTCCACCATCATGCATTCCATTAGAGAATTTGAAACCTAGGTTTTCCTGAGGAATGACAAGATGGAGTAGTGTCAGATCATACCGTAAATCTTAGAGACACTGCGCAATATCATAGACAGTAAATTAGTTGATTTCTATGGAAATCAAATACCTCAGAAAGCCGCATGAATTGGTCCTCCTGCTCCAAGCTGGAAGGTCCCATGGATTGAGGAGTGTGATCTGTCAAATGATGTAGAAGCATTAAGTACAAAAGAATATCATGTGAGATGCCATTTTAGGCTTTACAACTGAGAATGGTAGCTGAATTTTGCTTGTGACCTACCTACAACGGCGTCTTTGCAGCGAGCAAGATACACATCAACTGTATGCTTCCAACCTCTGCCACCCATACCAAATATGTCATCACGAGAACCGAACGAAGAACGCAAACGCATAATACTTATATTTCTGAATGATAGAGAAAGACATACTCGATGAGCGATCTGACAAGGTTCCGAATCTGCTTCGAGCTGTGCTTTCTCAACTTGCCCACGGTCTTGCCAATCGTAGTGGCCTATTCAATGAGTTCACATGAACGCTGGTTAGCAAATGAACGGATTAAGCATGGAGGAATTGTTCGTCGGATGCGATGGCCGTGGTCTCACCTCCAAGGTGTCCATCGTGAGGTCCAGTTGCTGCAGCCGCCGAAGCAGCTCCAGCAATGCATCCTCTGACTCCAACGAGAGAACAGTGAAGATTCAGTACTAGTTGCTTGTCAGTAACAGAGCAAATGAACGGTGGTGGCGGCGCTATGGAGGCCAGCGGTAAGAGGAAGGGCACCTTTTCCTGGTCGTTGAGGAGGGTGGTCTTGACGCGCTCGACCTCGGTGAGGACAGAGCCGTCAGGGAGGCTGGGCACGCTGGCGGCACCCTCGGGATGGAAATGAGCCACCCCAGCAATAGGGGCTTGGGCCCCTGCCGCCACCCTGGCCCTAGTCGCCGTTGTGCCGGTCACCAGGAGCGCGGTGTAGAGGCGCTCGGTGATGCTATCGCGGCGCTGGCGCAGGGCGCCGGGGTGTTCGGACGCCACAACAGTGATGGCCGCGTCGATGGCGTCGAAGATGCTGTCCCCGGCCCCACGGAAGAAGCCCAACCAATAGTCCCTCGACGGCGGCGCCATCGCCGTTACCGCCGGACCGATCGATCAGCCGCCGCGGATTAAATTTACGTTCTTTTCCGATTCTATTTGATTCGGTTCTTCTTTTACGTGAGCGAGAAGCCTTCCGGATTCAAGAACAGAGGAACCAATGGGCGAAGAAGAAGAAGGAAAAGCTTTTCGCCTCTCTCCTAGCTTTCTTCTCGGCGCGTGATTCATTCTGATCCTTGTCCTGTCTACCTGGGTCCTATGTACCTATCCCCTCGCGACTTGCCCCCGCACGACGGAGAAGAAGATGGGAGGGGTTGGCACTATGCTGGCTGTTGTGATTGCTCGCGGATTTGCGCGAGTGCAGCGCCACAATCCGGGTGCCGCGGAGAGGCTTGAGTTCCCAGGGGAAGGGGTCAGTTAGCAAGTGCGTGGACGTGGCGGTGTCGCCAGCACACCCTGCTCGGTTTGTTCCCGTGTTTGCCTTGGCACGCTTGCGTGCATGCTGCGTGCGAGGTTTCCACGGATTCGTGGGCACGTGGGTTGGCATTCCAGTGGCAATGAGGGCAATGATGGAAAATTACGCTAACGAATCATGGTTGGTTTGTTATACTGTTGTTGCAGTGGTTGTCTTCGCGTGATCTATCCATATGCGATTTTCGTAAATATAAATAAGTTTAGATTTACTAATAAATTATATGATATCGGAGAAGAGATGTACAATACCATATATACGTGAATTTGACACAAGGTTTAAGCATACATCTTCACTGAAACCATACCCAGACGAGGCCGAGGGACATTTGGAAATTAAAACAGGTATTACATGACCAACAAATGATCTCACTAGTGGACATGTACTTGTGACCGACTGACTTGCACGAAACAACAGCGACCATGGCCGCCGCTTCCGTCTCACTCACATGCCAAGCTCAAACGCAGTGGCGTCGAAGGAATCGGACAGCCCGGTGCCTGTCTTG
Organism: Zoysia pacifica; assembly: GCA_001602315.1. Lineage (NCBI taxonomy): Eukaryota > Viridiplantae > Streptophyta > Magnoliopsida > Poales > Poaceae > Zoysia > Zoysia pacifica. The sequence continues at coordinate 98,099 of BCLH01000310.1, read as the reverse complement.
AAGGTGACCTTCCCCGGAACCGCCTCGTCGATGTACACCTCCACGACGCTGAGCCAGAGCATCAGCTCCTTGGTCTTCACGCCGGCGAGCTTGCCTTTCTCCAAGACCGCCGTCACCTCGCCGGCGTACGACACGGTCTGCTTCATCTTCTTGAACGTGTGCTCCTTCTTCTCCCCGCCGCGGACGAGCCACATGAACCCCACGTGTGCTCCTTCTTCTTCTTCTCCACGGGGCCCATGTGCCCATGGACGGTCACTTGCGTTGAACATTGTGGGTTCCATGTGCAAGTTTAACAACTGAAGGATAGTTCACTGATAATAATATGCTATACCCCTAAGTAAGCAACAAGCTTATTTTGATTTGAGTAAATCAATCTATTTATTGGCTCTAATATTTTTCATGAGTTTCTATTCCAAACGCTTACAATTTTTTCATTTCTTTGTTTTCAATTTCTATAGTTTTCTCCCTTTTTTCATTTCTACATTTTTCTCGTTCCTACCTTTTTTCTATTCCTGCATTTTTCATTCTTCATTCCAAACGGACCTTACCAGAGTTTACTATTCCGTTTAAACCGCTAAAACCGGTCAAAACCGGTTTAACGAAAATCACGAAAACGAAAAAAACTGGTCGAAAACCATTCCAAATCAAAAATTCAAAATTTAAACAAACTGCTACAGTAAACCGGCCGGTTTCTTTAGTTTTTACGGTTTCAGATTTCAGAATTTGCCCACCAGTTTTACCGGTTTTCGGTATTCCAAATTTTTTTAAATTTTCAAAATTTTAAAACGAAAACCGGTCATCCGATAAAACCAGACCGAACCGATTTCACAGAAAACCGTAAAAACCGATCGGTTTTGAGTGGTTTTGTAAACCTTGACCTTACCTACTGTAACATTGCTTCCAATTATGGTTGGCAGGACCTTCCCGCTAATGTTAGTTTTTGCAACATGTACCAGGGAATTGTCTTGAATATTAGTTCCAGATCCAATATGGATGCTGTTGACATCACCTAAATATGAATAAGAAACCTCAACAAATATCACTATCAACTTTGACAAATACTTGCAGTTCAATGGAAGCATTATTATATTTATCTAGCAACTGCATTCCAGAGATTAATTAGCCTCGCAGCTATGCACAATGTAATAAGCATTCTCCCCACATCGACTATCATGTCTCTAACAAACCCAATGTTACTGATGTTGATAAAAAAATTACTACATATTCCTCTAATAACACATCACTGCCTAGGGCCTGGGGCACTCAGAAGATCTGTATGGTACTGCACCACTGTGGATGTCGATTGAAATGCTGCTCTTGCAGTAGTCTATACTAATGATTCTCACAACTCTTGTTACTGAGCACAAGTCAATGGCACCAAGATACAATGCTTCAGGGATCATGGCCACGACTAGTGTTGCATCAATTTGCTAACAGAAAGACAAAATTACACACAACATCCACACTCTATGAACTGGAATTACTCAACAATGACCTTCTCATTACCCACTCCACTTTGAATTAGACTTCATATGCAATCAAAAATGAGAAGATAATCATCATGACAATGTCCAAGATAACTCAAACAAACATGCATCATGCATGATGAATATGGTCCAAGGGGTTACCTCTCAAAACAGAACCATACCAAATCGAGGATCCATGTCCGATCTCGACATCACCAATGACTGCAGTAGTTATCGTCTACTTCCACGGCGGCGGCTTCTTGCTGTTCTCCGCGGCGTCGAGGCCCTACTACGCGCTCTGCCGCCGAATCTGCAGCGAGCTCGGCGTCGTCGTCGTGTCCGTGAACTACCGCCTCGCGCCGCAGCACCGGTTCCCCGCCGCGTACGACGACGGCGTCGCCGCGCTCCGCTACCTCGACGTCAACGCGTTGCCGGCCGACGTGGTCTCCCCCGCCGTCGACCTCTCCAGCTGTTTCCTCGCCGGCGACAGCGCGGGCGGCAACATCGTTCACCACGTGGCCCAGCGCTGAGCGTCTGCGTCAGCGGCGTCACCGCCCGTAAGTGTCCTCGTCGCCGGGGCCGTCCTCATAAAGCCGTTCTTCGGCGGCGAGGAGCGGACGGACGCGGAGGTAGCTCTGAACAGAGCCACCCCGTCTCTGTCGATGGCGGTGACGGATCACTATTGGAGGGAGTTCTTGCCGGAGGGCGCCACTCGGGACCACGCGGCGGCGCGCGTGTGCGGCGACGGCGTGGAGTTGTCGGAGGCGTTCCCTCCCTCAATGGTGGTGGTTGGCGGGTTCGACCTCCTCAAAGATTGGCAGGCGAGGTACGTGGAGACCTGCGAGGGAAGGGAAAGCTGGTGCGGGTGGTCGAGTACCCGGACGCCGTTCACGGTTTCCACGTCTTCCCGGAGCTCGCAGACTCCGGCTAGCTCTTGGAGAAGATGAAGCTGTTCGTGGACGCGCACAGGTCTGAGCGTGCGGTTTAGATGCATCTGTCGTCGCCATTTCTGGTTTGGAGATTTCATGGACCTGCTGCACAATCTTTGCAAGATCCTGTACCGATGTGCCCGCCATTTTTTGTTTTCTCATCCACTCTAATAACGGAACAGCGTCTCCATTTTTTGCTTCCAAAACACCCCATCCAGTACGTGAAAGAGAAGGCAGGTGACGATTTGGAAGGAAGGAACTGAGGTAGGTAATCAATCTGCAGCAGTTTCCTTTCCACTGAGTTAAAAGAACATGTAATTAAAGAACTGCCAAAATCAAGTCTACTACGTGTTAAATAAGGCAGGAAATTAACGCTCAAACTCAGACAGGAAATAATTGCATTTTAATGGGCGCTAAAGATATCACCAGTCCCGTCCTGTAAAAACGCATCCCGCTGCCGCGGCACTCATACGCTACAAACGTAAGACCGAATCGATTCCACACAAATCACAGGGGAAGGAAAAAAAAAACAATATGGCGATGGAGACGAGGAGCGCCGGTGCGTTGCCCTTGGTGGCACTGACGCTGCTGGTGGTGTTCGCATCGGCGGCAGCAATGGAGGCCGCCGTAGCTGCAGACGAGACGGCGGCGCCCACGAATGTGGCGAGGCGCTCGATGGTCAACTATCGCGGGATCAGCGGCAGGGCGATGGGGAACTGCCCAACGCCGTCGGGTCCTCCGCAGGATGCGAATCGCTACACCCGCGGCTGCAGCCCCATAGAACGATGCCGCGGCGGTCCCAAGTCGGGCGCGGCTGCCCGAAGAACTAGCAGCTGATTTACCGCTTGGGTTATTATCATTTTGAGCTTATTATTGCTACGCTGCCGTCAGTTCGCCAAATAAATTATCATTCGTGACGCGTTAACGCTCTGCATCGCGTCCCTCCCAATGCCATCTGTTTTTACAGGCTTTGATCTTCGATTTGTCTCGATTTTGTGACAATACAATCCGTCTCTAAATATAAGTATTTTTGAATTTAAACAAAATCAAACTTTTTTAATTTTGACTATTAATAATATAAAATTAATGATGTTTTATTATATATAGATCATGTTATTAGATTTTTTATGAAACATACTTTTATAATATGTAATTTATTATATTAGAAAATATTTAAATTTATAGATATTATTAATCAAAGTTGATAGCGTTGACTTTTGACAAACCCACAAATACTTATATTTGAAGATGAAGAGAGTATTAAAAATCAACAGCAACATTAATTTAAAAATGCAAAGAATACTTCACATGCAGATACAATCAATGAATGTCAATGCACATTTCAGAGTTACAGTGAGAAGCAACAAATAGAGAAATGAAAGGTTTCATCTAGTTCTGTCCATGATCCTTGGATTGATTGCAATTATTTTGTTTTTCATCCTTCTCCAGAATTCACAGAAGCTATACAAAATCTGTAATAATGAAATTATTTTAAATTCCTAATTTCTAGATGATGATTGTACAAGTTAAAACCAACATGTATCTCAAATACAAATATACAGGCCCATGAAAAGAAGTTTAAATGAATATTGTAGGCGTTCTGACCACCGGCACAGTAAATATACGATCGTAGGAGAGGTGTGCCTTCGAATTCAATGTGGCCTAATCTAAAGAAGACTCAAGGAGATTTTTATCTGGTTCGGGCTACCTCGAGCGGTGTAATACTCTACGTCTAGGGGGCGGATTATCTCGATGATAATATTACAAAGACGAGATCCTCTCTTCGCGGGAAGATGTAGAATGTGAGCGAGTGAGGGTACTTGCTCGGAAAGGTACAAAGACCCAGGGCTCTAACGGAGCCTGTGGGTTTATCTTTCGTGTGTTTATGACTGTTTTGGGTCGTTTTCTAGTTGCCTCGTAGTGATGTGGTGTTGCTCCGTGTCTCTATCGCTCTCCGGGCCTCTCTTTATATAGGAGGGGGTTTTGAGGTTACAAGTGGTAGGTCTTACACGATCCTGTCGTCTCGTCGACAGATGAGCCCTTCCGTCGTTATCGTCATCATTTAGCTTCGTCCAGGCGTGGTCGTGACCCGTCTCATCGTGCGCAGCGATGGGTACTGTGATGCTCGTCCGGCGCTACTGTGCCAGCTACAGTGCTGTCATGTCTTGTCCAGCAGCCATCACAGCTTTCTGCTGAAGTGCTACTGTAGTGAATCTCATCCCGTTCTGTCAGAACGGATGGCAGTTGGTCATCAGAGTAAATTTAATATAACGCGGTACCTATCCCCAGAGGTCGCACCCCGGGGGTCGGCCTTCGGAGACCGTAGTCTCTGCGTGCGCGCATGGCTAAGGCGTGACTGCCGCAGATCACCGCTGGGGGGTCGGGACCGTGGTCGCCCGACCTCTGACTCGGAGCCTGATACGTTCAAGCTCGATCTGTCAGCTACTCGAGTTACGTGATCCCAAAAAATCTAAAGTCAGAATGCCTCTTGCTAAAGACTTTTTAACATTAGTAGACTGAAAGAAGCAATTTCTACAGCATTTAGATATGATGGTCGAGTACCCGGACGCTGTCCACGGTTTCCACGTACTCCCGGAGCTCTCAGACTCCGGTAAGCTCTTGGAGGAGATGAAGCTGTTCGTGGGCGCGCACAGGTTCGAGCATGCGGTTTAGATGCAAGCATCTATCGTCGCCATTTCTGGCTTGGAGATTTCATGGACCTGCTGCAGAATCTTTGCAAGATCCTGCACCGATGTGCCCGCCATTATTTGTTTCCTCGTCCATCTAATAACCGTGAACCGATTGTGATATGAACATGGAACGTGACAATTGTCGAAGAGTGCCGAATAATTTTACTCCTTTATCACTTTTTAGGGACTGGCCCAAAAAAATTTACTGTAGAGTTTCCACTGAGTCAAAGAAGATGAAAAAGCACCACCAAAATCAGTCAAATCTGCGCGTAAAGGCAGGAAACTGACGCTCAAATTCAGACAGGAATTAATTGCATTTCAATGGTTGCTAAAGATAGCAGCCGTCCACCTCTATAAGAACACAGCCCGCTGCTGCTGCTCTCATACTAGTATCTGGCATTGGCGATGGCGACGGCGATGAGGAGCGCCGGTGCGTTGCCCTTGGTGGCCCTGATGCTGCTGGTGGTGGTGGTGCTAGCATCGGTGGCAGCAATGGATGTCGCCGTTGCTGCAGAGGAGACCACCACCAGGATGGAGGAGGACATGGCGGCCGCGCCGACGAATGCGGGGAGGCGCGCGGTGGTCGACCACCGGGGAAGGATCAGCTGCAGAGCGATGGGGAACTGCCCAGCGCCGACGGGTGCTCCGCGTCCAGCGAACCCCTACCACCGCGGCTGCAGCCCCATAAACCGATGCCGCAGCGGTCCCCCGTATGGCGTGGCTACCTGAAAAGGTAGCGGCCGATTTACCGCTTGTGATTGTGATGTTTATCACTTGGAGCTCAACGCGATGCTGCCGTCGGTTCTTCAAATTAAATAAATTATCGTTCTTAACGCGTTAATGTCGCATCGCGTCCCTCCCAATGCCATCCGTTTTTACAGGCTTCTGATCTCCGAATTATTCCGACGTTGTGATAACTCAATTAGAACATACAAGGTAAGGCCCCAGAGGTCGAGCAATACCAGCGCGCACTCTTGTTTTTCCTTGTTCACTCCTCGTAAATCTTGGTGCGCACCTAACGTTGGGGCGAGCGAGAACGTGGAGCGAGCGATGCAAACGTGGTGGGATGCGGCTTCCCGCCCTGCGTCCCGCAGCAGGCGCGGTCCAGTTTGCGGGACTATGTGGCTTCGCCGCAAAATATTACTGGGTATATGCTGCTGCCCGCACGAGCCGCAACCGGCCGCATGCCGCGGGGCTCTTCAGCACGCGGAGCACTGTTAAAGAAACGTCGTCCTCCCGGCGCTGTGGCTGAAATAGAAGTCGGAGTGGGACGTGTGGGCGTGGAGAAGCCGGACCTGTGGGTATCGGTGCTGTCGACGGCGTGACACTAGGCGCTCCGCATTGGCGACAACATGCGCCAGGACCCCGGCGCGTTGGCATGCACACGCTGCTGTTGGACAGGTTCGAGACCGCGGACACCAAGCTCTGGCACCGCGCCGGCGTGTCAATGCTTCCCAACCTCGCCGCCGCGCAGACGCGCGGCCTCTTCGTGTACTAGAAGCGGAGCTAGGCCACGACACGCGAGGAGTAGCTTTGGCAGAGAGACGTGCACGACAGAGCGCAGGGCAGGGAGACCGGAGTCAAGCTCGACCTCTGGCTGTCCTTTGTGCTAGGGGCCGTTGCTCTGAATCACGCAGGTGTTGCGTGCCGCTGGGACACCCGCGAGATATCCGCTCGACCCATTTTGCTGAAGCGGGTAGAGATGCGGCTCTTAAGTGGGTTTATGGCGTTGGGTAACCCAGCAGCTTTACGGCCAAGCGTGGAGCTAGTGGATGCCTCGCTGCCAGCGAGCCGGAGCAGCGCATGGACGGCCGGATGCCATACCCCACCGTGTCCTGTACCCTACCGTGTCCTGTATTGAGAAGAGACAGGAATTACTTTAAGTCAGGAAAACAGGAAGAGGAACTACATTACATCTATGAAGCAAAAACAAGCAAAAGTGTGACACGAAGAAGACGAATTCGAATCGCGCTTCACAAGATGAGGTGCAACAGATCTTAAGCTTCGTTGCAACTCAAAACAGTGCCAGTGTGTATGGTACGGTCGATCCTAAAACAGAGCTCGACCCAATATTAATATTATTGGGCTGGGAAAACAAAGAATTATGTCAAAAAGTTCTGAGTCAAAGGCAAAAGAACAAGCATTCCGAGAGGAGGCTTGAGAGAGCAATCAGCGGGCAACGGCCTTCTGAGCATTGTGTGGGAGAATGTTGTCAGGAAGGATGAGCTCCGGTGGGATCTCTCGGACCACTCCAAGCATTGAGTCGTACTCCTCGTCTTTGTGCGCATACTTCTTCCTCAGCATCTTCTCAAGCTCAATCTCATCAAAGCTCTTGAGATTCTCAGCTGCATGAACCTGGGCTAAGTTGATATAGTTGGTTGCTGATTGGGCGATGAACTCAATCTCCTCTTCTGTGAGCTTTCTTAGAAACTTGGCAGGATTGCCAACCCAGACCTAATTATGTCATGAAACAATATACTTCAATAATTCATATAAAAAAGGATTCCTTTTGTTTTAAAATATAAGTTTGAATACATTTTTGTTTTGCAGCAACCATAAATGTAGATTAAAAGCATCCAAATTCCAAGCATAACATGGACACCAAAAAATGGTGAACCAAACAGCATCTTCTGCAGTTCTTCAAAAGTGAGGATCAGGATCCTACTATAAATACATTGATTTTGTGGGACTATACCGCAAAGAAAGTCATTCCAAGTTCATAACTGTGATTGCTCTTTGCAGAAAGCATGTGTTCTAAGGTTCTAGCCCAGAACTATTGGGTTGCACTATTCATTTCAGAAAAAGGAGCATGCTGATGAGTAATCTCAGTAGCATAATGAATACTGGGCCATACTGTTTTATAACCATATGGTGGTAACCGAATGCATGCTGTCTGAATATCAAAAGGAAAATTAACATAGTTAGAACATAAGATGATAAGAATAATAATACCTCTCCAGAAGGAATCCTAGTATTCTGCTTAACAAGGGAACCTGCACCGACCATGCTGTGCTTTTCAACAACCACTCCGTCGAGCAGGGTGGCACCCATACCAACAAAAGCTTCATCCTCAACGGTACATGCGTGTAAAACAGCACTATGACCTGAAAACAGTTTTGACAGATGGGTGATAAGAACTGAGCACTCAATCATCCAGACAAATGAAGCTCAGGATTTAGATGGACTAAGCTAAAAAGTTATTTACTCACCTACTGTAACGCTGCTTCCAATTATGGTTGGCAGGACCTTCCCGCTAATGTTAGTTTTTGCAACATGTACCAGGGTATTGTCTTGAATATTAGTTCCAGATCCAATATGGATGCTGTTGACATCACCTAAATACGAATACGAAACCACAAAAAAAAGTTATTGGTATCATCTTTAACAATATATGCAGTTCGATGGAAGCATTATCTCTTTTATTTATCTAGAAACTGCATTCTAGAGATTATTTAGCCTAGCAGCCATGCATGCTATATTAAGCATTCTCACCGCATTGGCTATTAATTATGAAGCATATAGATGTCTCAACAAACCCAATGTCACTGATGTTGATAAAAAACCACTACACAAGGCTTCAACAACACATCATTGCCTAGGGCCTGGAGTATTACCACACTCAAACGATCTGTTTGCTAGTGCACCACCATGAATGTCGATTGCAATGCTGCTCTTGCGGTAGTCTATACTAACAATTCTAACAGCTCATATTCACTAGGAGCTGAAATTACTCAGCAATGGCCATTCTTGTTACCCACTCCATTTTGAATAAGATTTGCATATGAAATCAGAAAAGAGAAGATAGTCATCATGACAATGAGCAAGATAACTCAAAACAAACATGCATCATGCATGATGAATATGGTCCAAGGGCTTACCTCTCAAAACAGAACCATACCAAATCGAGGATCCATGTCCGATCTCGACATCACCAATGACTGCAGCACTGGGAGCAACAAAAACATCTCTATGGATCCTTGGCTCTTTCTCAAAAATGTTCATGATAGTACGATGCCTTGAAACTGAAAACAGCATATAAAAAGGTAAGTTGGTAACACTCAAGTCAGCAATTTATGTTAGTAAGTCTCTAGTAAGTATGTCCACACAGAATCCAAACAAAGCATACAGTACCCTAGGACAAAACATGGGGTCGCACAGCACTGAAATGAATCCCAAACACAAATGCCTCGTCCTAGTGACATACTGACCTACATAACAATTGTGGTAACCAACCTTGATTACATATGAATTTACTACTGCTTAACACGAACGCCCTACCTGCAATGTATCGGTTCACACATAACAAAACATAAGCTACAGGATGGAAAACAACTAGTGACAGGGATTCTAGAGTCCAGTCTCATTTAGATTTCTTAAAATCACATATTACTCTCATTTAGATTTCTTAAAATCACATATTACACTCATCCACTAGTTTTCCCCATTTTCAGCAACAATAACCCAATTCCCCTGCTCTACATTCGGCAGGAAACTCAAAGCTGCCAGCACATGATCGAATGCGGATGGCTTCTAAACAGACTGATCTGACAGTAACAGCTCCTAGCCAACGAAAAAGTCGAACTGAGATCAACGCCACGTTGAACCGAGATGACTCGACAAAGCAAGCGCAGCCCGTAGGAAGGAGGACGGCAGCGGAGGAGAGACGAAGCGAGTTTAGGAGGGCGCTTACCCTGCTCCTCGACGCGGCGGCCGCCCTGGATGGTGGATCCGAGGCGGTCCATAGCCTGCCCCGTGCCGCGGATCCACTTGCCCACCGTGAAGATCGCGCGCCCAAGGGTCCCCATGCCAGCTGCTCCTCTAGCGTCCTCCGAACTGTGCCTGCGCGAACCGGGGAGACAGGGTGGGGGCTCGCCGCCGGCCGCCGCGCGCGTAGGTGGACTCTAACGGGGGTGAGGTGGAAATGGCTGCGGTCGAGGAAGTGAGAGCAGGACGAGAGTGGGGCGAGGTCAATAATACTGGGCCGCAAACATGCGCTGAAATATCACGGGATGTTCCGTTCCTGGGCCGGGTAAAATATTCTTGCTTCGAGCCGGCCCATCTATTACGGCCCGTTTGGAATATACAGTGATCTCATAGCCTTTACGCTGTTTGTAATTGGTTCAAATCTTTAATATATGAAACTTGGAACACATCCACAAGTCCTTGATGCGCCACGTCATTGTAAGAATCTCAGCCGTCGGATATCGGTGAAGTGCAATCACCATCGTTCGTCCCCGCCACCCACAGCGCCGACCCGCGACCCCACCTCGGTCCCTCCTCCCGCCGCCTCCCCCCTCCCGTGACAGCGACCAGCGCCATCGTCGTCCCCTACCCCACCGCTGCCCTCGCCTCGACAGGCCCGGCTCGTCTTTGCCCCCTCCGGCGATGAGGACCCCCGCAGTCGTCCCCCACCCCAGCTGGCACCCCCCCTTCCCCCGCCCGCCCGCCTGCGCTGAGCTTTCACCGGTATGGTCTCGTCGGCTCCTGTGGTCGTGCACCCTCGCGCCGGCTGCTGCTCCGTCCAAGATGAGGTCAGCTGTGATATATGAATTGATTTCCTCCGGATCCGGCCTCTTCCCCTCTCTGATTTCTGGCCTAAATTGCATTGTCCTTGTTTAGCAATGCTGATTTCGTGATTTCGCTGTCGTGCTCATGCGTGTAACTCTCTCTGTTAGGCTGCGCTAGCTACTCTGGTTTTACTTTGATTCAAAATTCATTATTGACGTGACTGCTTGGGAACATACTCTCCCTCCCTGATGTGAAGGAATACTTGCTATTATTGGTCTGCACCTTGAATGTTCGATAAAATGCCTCACTAATTTTAGTGTTTTGATATCCCTGTTGTTATGAATTCTTGCCCCGTTCGGATGAGATTTTCTCCGCGGGCTGCGGCTGCGCTGCTACCGTCAAAGCGTTGATTTCCACTATAGATCATGTTTGCTATAAGAATAAGCACAGCAAAAAAAACGCTGCATCGTTCCGAACACGCCCTCTATCAGATTGCAGAAGAGGAATGGTGCAACCATGCTGGGCGCTGGGGCACTGATACAATTTGTAATAACAATGTTGTTCTGGTTGTATGACAGGTTACAGGAAGTTATCGATTTGCAATAAACATTTTATTTAGCTAGAATAGTTGATGAAACAATAACTTCTGATGCAATACTCAAAAATTGGAATCACCAGTAGCTGTCTACTGAGGCCGAGATAGATTACTTTTGTCAGTTAGTAAGATTGTCAATGTTCACATGACTTCTTGATTAGATTATTTGTGATTATGTCATCATGCACCTTGGACCACTTAATGGTCATCAAGGTAAGTAATATTGTGAGGCAATTCTTATTGGTGTCTCATATTTAGGGAATGATATATTCTTTTATTTGTAGACATGGAATGCTTTATAGTACAAAGAGATGCAGAACTTGCATTAGCCTTTGCTGTATTATTTTCCTTCTTGGTGCTGCTTTCTTTTTCTGAAACCTTTTAGGCTTGCTAACACTATTATCACTATCTGATCTACCTTCACGCAAAATAAAGACAGTAAACTTATGATTCAAATTATTTATGGCTTATATAGTTATCTGCCATGTATGTTGAATTGAACAATAAGAATGTTAGAAGCTGGGCAAATCCTGTATGAGTCTGATAAACTCTTTTGTGCTCTTTGTCAATTCTTAGCAATTAGCTTACTGTTGTTTCTTTGGATGAGGATTTAATTTAAAAATTAAAAAGTGGACTATCAAGGTAATTATCTTACCATTTGAGAAAAGAGACAGTCTAACCTTTCATGGTAAAAATGTTCTTAAATTTATTTCAGCTTAACTAACCTCCCAACACTTTGTGAACTCTGTTTTGAAGTCCCGTATGAAAAAAGCTTATATGCCATTTGAGTTTTATCTTCAACAAGATGGAATCTTTTTTTTAATTTATTGAAGCGTGAGGTCATTCTCAGCATGTCAGAATTGCCGTCTTTTTTTTTTTTTGCCCTTCACAAAAAAGCACAATGATGACTGTAAGAGGCAGTTAAAATTGATAGTGTCCATGTAGTTGAGGAGCATTGCTTCTTCTTCTATATGTTCTTCTCTGCACCTTTTGAGGTGATTAGAGAATTAGAACCTTTCTATGCTGTTTCTGTACTTTGTTAATGGCTTTTCTCCTGCAAATTCGAAAGGAATATTCATTTCATTTAAAGACCGATCTAGCCAAATAAAACTTGAGCAAAGCATCAAACAAAATTATCGAAAACCAAAAAATCAAGTTATGCACGGCAATGCCGTGCAGGTTTTCTAGTCTTAATATACGAATCTTGGACAGCCGATCGGGCCGTTTTCGAGCGTACATTGCGCCACGTCACCCTTTTTTTTTGCTCGCCGTTAATTCACTATCGTACGGTCGGAATGAGGGTAGTCGAGAAACTTCCACCTCCTCGTCTAGAGCGGCGGCGATTCTTCGTCTCGCCTCCCAGCCCCTACGGCGGCCGCGTTCCCGCCCTCGGCACTCATCCCCTCCTCCCGCTTCTGCACCACTGCACGGCGGCACGATGCGGCGCCACTGCAGCAACTTCTATGGTCCTTCGCTCTCTTTGCCTCCAAGAAGACCCAAGAAAGAGAAGGGAAAAAACTTGAAAGCGCAACAGTGGGCCTCGCCCCGCCCCGCGCCGACGCGCTGGTACGCCGCCACGGCTCCCCTAGAAGCTTCCCGCCGGCCTCGCCCCGCTCCGCCGCCCCTCGTGTGACCCGCCCCGCCGGATTGGGGGTACCAGCCACCACCCCGCCCAGCCGCCCCAGCCTGGCTGCTAGCCTCGGCAATCTGCCCCGCCTTGGCGGCCACCCCTGGAGCGGCGGGTTTCGTGACGAGGGACCGCCCCTGGACCCAGATTGGAAAGGTCGACGTGATGTTTGGCATCATTAATGAATTCGTTAGCGCCTCTCTAATCTCCTGCGTGGCTGTAAATGTTTACCTTTCCCTGCACCTGCTAACTTGACAGTGCAGTGGATTTCATGTGTGCGCTTTGGTAGTTTACTTTGTTGCTTGGTCAAGGAGAGAAATATAATTTTGATTAGTTTACACTAAACAGATTCGTAGTGTTGAAGTTGAGGCCTTATTAGTTGCATTAAGCTATCTTTCTTTAATATTTTGGCACTAGTAGATGAGCAAATACCCAGTTTTAAATGCTATAACCATGAGACGACTTTCCTACAAATTTGTTTTTGTTTGTCTGTTCTCTGTCAATATGATGGATGCGATCAGTTCTACATTTGACCCCATGAATCTGGTGCCTCTCTCAGAGATTCTTCCACATCCTAAGTATAAGCCAATGGTAGGATACTGCAGAGTCCAAAGGTGTGAAGGGTATTGTAAGTTTATTAACTCACTTAGTTTATATTGCAGAAAGTAGAAAATCCTTTTGATGTTTCTGAATAATCCTTCAATGAAGCGAGCAACTGCTATAAGAAGGTTGACAGCATGTTTGAACAAGTAAAAAGGAAACTCCCTGGAGCACCAAAGTTTCTCTCATGTGGCCTTGTCGAGAGGAGAAATTCTGACATTTTCTTTATCATTTGCTGGTGAAACTGATTTTTTTACAAAATCTCATTAATCTTTGTAGTCAAGCCATTCCAACGTCCAGTTTCATGTTCACAGAAACATTGATCTTTGCTTTCCCATTCACAGGATTCCTGAATGTTTTGTCTTGGACTTTTGTTTATCCAATGATTTAGCTGTTGCTCCTGAAGGTAATTTGTGCCTTTTGAGATGTTGCATCTAGATATCATTTGGTCCTGTTATCAGATTTTCAGTGCCTGGTTGATGGGATACCACGCCATTTGAACTTGTTGGGGAGTATAATTGAAAATACAGAATTGCAGTTCTTGGATTCGCGTTCCCTTACCCTAGCCAATTTATCTAACGAGAATAATAATAACATCGTGCATTAGCATAAGAAGAAATTTATCAATCGTAAATACAGTAGCGAAGGAGCATGTGAGTTGGTCTTCAACTCTTTCCCTTACCCTGATCAATCGTCTTCAACTCTTTCCCTTACCCTGATCAATCATAAGAACAGAGTGGGTGTCTTTCAGGTTTATGCTTATAGTTTCGCTTATTTGCAATGAGAAGCCTAGTAACATAGAACTGTTTGGTTTTTAATCATCAAGCTTGTAGCATTTGAAAATCTTGTCGTACACACATAATTTCTTGATCATTGGCAATTTCAAGAGAATTTTAAAATTGCTCATGTCCTAGAAAATATTGAAATTGCTAAATTACTTTTTTTTCATATTTGCCGTACCAATGCAGAACGCAATGGTTGAACAATCCATAATTCTTATGTAGCTTGGTCAAGTGCCTGACATAGCCACCTGTTAGAGAAATAGAAAGAAGCCTTCTCCCTGCTGCCCAAAACCACTTTGTAGCATTCTGTGCATGAGACCACCATGACCTCCATCATGGATTTGCAGCTACTTTTTGTTAAAAAAATGGATTTGCTATTTCTTACCACCACCATCATCACCAAGGGTTATATAGAGCGCGGCAACTGCCTATTTTTCTAGTTTTTTTTTTTAAATTTGCAGTGTCCTCGGTTCCGGCAGGCTAGCACCAGGGTTTGAAACCGGTTATGGACTGGTTTTCGCTTTGCTCAAAAATCTATCAGCTTATCGGTTTTGCTACAGTGTTAGATTCAGTTTTCGACCGAAAATCAAACTTAACTCTATACCAAATTAGATTGGTTTGAGCAAAAACCACAAAAACCAATTGGTTTTCACCTGTTCCAAAACCCTGGCCAGCATTGACAAGGTGCGTCCATTTCTCGTTCCAGCCGACGCGCTATCATGAACTAGGAGTGCAAAGGGCAGTCCCAATGGTGCCCTGTAAGCTGTTTCTATCTCAATTACTCTCTCCGTCTCAGAATAAATTCATCAGGATTTAGTTAAATTTGTCTTTGATCAATAATTTTTATAAATATAAATTATTTTTAATATATATAAAAAAATACTGTGAAAGTATTTTTTTAAAGAATATAAAAATACAAATACTAATTTTTTAAAGTTAATCAAATTTACAAAAATTACTTATGTGGCACTATAATTAGAGAAAAGAGAGTATAAAAAGAAGAAATGATTTCTTAACCTGGAAACGGGGTGCTCGCTGTTACCGAGGAACGAAGAAACCGTCAAAGTACCGATGGGAAGAACCAGCCATGTGCTCTGCGTGGACATGATACTTTAATGCAACTAGCGCCAAGTTGACTTGATCTTTTATTCTTCCCTGTAGAACAGAGATTTTGCTGACTCTTTTGCTTGACGAATTTGAGCACACAATCACATCAACAATCACGTTAAACAGTAGTAAATTGTCAACACACGATCGAGCTAGTGATCCACAAGATCGGCACGGCGCAATAGATAATCTCCAACCCGTAACTCGGCTGCTCCGCCGATCGACGAGTTGCTCTCGACGAACGTCTTGATCTCCTTCAAGATCCTGCCGGCGTCGGCGAGCTCGGGGAAGACGTAGAACCCGTGGACGGCCTCCGGGAACTCCACGACGCGAACCGCCTTCCCTTTCCGTCGCAGCATCCCGGCGTACCGCCGCTGCCAGTCCTGCAGCGGGTCGAAGCCACCGACCACCAGCATCGCCGGCGGGAACTCGTCAGGCAGCTCGGGTTCAGGGCCGGCGTCGCCGGTGACGTGCGCGGCCGGGTGGTTCCGGTCGGCGCCTTGAGGAAGAAACGCCCGCCACGACCAATCCGCGCGCCGCGTGTTCACCACCGGCGCCACGCCCTCCAGCCTCCGCTCCGACTCCGTCCGCTCCTCGCCGCCGAAGAACGGCTGGATGAGCACAACGCCGGCGAGGCGGACGGGAGGCGCGGTGGTGATGGACGTCCAGCGCTGCGCCACGTGGTGCACGATATTGCCGCCGGCGCTGTCCCCCGCGAGGAAGCAGCGGGAGAGGTCCACCGCGACGGCGAGGTCGGCGGGGAGGCCGCCGATCTCGCCGAGGAACCGCAGCACGTCCACGCCGTCGTCGTAGGCGGCGGGGCACGGGTGCTCGGGCGCGAGGCGGTAGTTGACGGACACCACGACGGCGCCGGCCTCGCGGCACAGCCGGCCGCACATGGCGTCGATCGGAACCGACGCCGCGGTGAACAGCGCGAAGCCGCCGCCGTGGAAGTAGACGACCACGGGGAGCGGGGACGCCGCCGTGGCCGGCGAGTACACTCGGGCCCACAGCCCGCGCGACGCGTCGACCACCACGTCGCCGGAGCGGACGCCGGACCTGTCCGGGCGCGGCCTGGTGCGGGCCTGCCGGTCGGCGAGCGAGAACGCGAAGCGGTTGACCGTGCCGTCGCGACGCTGTGCGATGTCGGTCGCGGCCATGAGGCCCAGGAGCTGGAGCCGCACCGTCCACGGCAGCGCCGGCGCGCGCGGCGCAGGTGCCTTCTCTTGGCTCGTGTCGGCGTTGGCGGCGGCTTCCATCTCTCTCTCTAGCTGGAGGCGAGACCACTGAGCTTACGCTAGAAAGTTTCGTGTTCGATCATATATGACGTGCCGCTCCCTCTAGAAACGGATGGGGTTGCTTGCCGCCGAGGGGCCGCTCCGGTCAAAGTTGAACAGTGAATGCGCGAGCCGGAGCACGAGACGTCACGAAATCGGCTACAGTTCCAGCTAACGTCTTAAGTTCTCAACCATTCAAATCAGACTTTTGTTTCATTTTTTTAGGCTATGTATTTTTTAGAGCAAAAAATAGATCAATATATTAACTATAGAAAAAGAATTATATATTGTTCCTTGATCTAAGGGCTATGGGCTATAACAATTGATTAAAAATCTAAAAACATCTCAATTTTCAATCGATTCAACACTACTAGAAACTTTCTTTTTATATTCATGCCCAAGCGCGAACACAGGGTCCAGATTACGCTAGAGCAGTATCAACTTAGGGGCTGTGTTGGATGATCTAAATTCAACTGAATTGAATTGGATTCCAGATTTTAATCTGTTTGGCCAACCTAAGGAATTGAATTGTTAATTCTGTACCATTTCCGATGGCCCGTAGCGGAAGCTCGCTTTGATTCAGACCCAAAATCTTAGAAATCCTCAGAATCTACCATCTCCTCCCTGTTGCCTCTACTCGCGCAGTCACGCTGCACACCATCACCACTGCTCGTGGCCTGCCCCGCTACCAACCCTCCCATCACCGTCGCCCCTTCTCGCGCCGTGCCGTGGCCTACCCCGTCACCCCTTCTTGCGTCGTGCCCCGCCGCCAACGGCAGCTTCCACCACCGCGCCGCTCCTCCCTCCTTTGCCATTGGGCCCTCCGCCTCCTCCTCCACCCTAGCTTGTTGCACTGGCTCGGGTACCACCACCTCAAGCCTCTCCCTATTGAAGGACGAGTACAGACCTGCGCGGTCGCGGCTAGGGAAGGAGAGTTCGCATCGTCGGAGTCCGCGAGGAGCTAGCTCTGTCTCCCCATCGTCGTGTTCACCCTCTCCTTCGACAAAGACGACACCCTCTTTGGGTACTTAGCCTCAGAGCCGAGGTCAAAGTGCTGATGGCGCCGCCGGCGTGCGGCTCGGCTGTTGCAGCAGCCTTGTGGGACACAAGGAGGAGCTCTCAATCATTGCCCATGTAGAGGAGTCTCGCAACCTAAAGTTCAGGAGCGACAAGGTATGCCATGTTGGGGAGAAGAGAGATGATTCGTGAGCCGTTGCTTCTTGGATAGGAAAAGATTGAAATTCGATTCTTTTTCTGTTGCTCAGAGATGCATGTGTGTATCAGTTAATTCTACAGATTTGACCTAAACAACAATCTGATTTTGATTCGAAGAATTTCATTCTAAGACCAGCCAAACGGAAAAAATAAAATTAAATCTATTTCCAAGTAATTCAATTCTGCATCATTTAATTTCCTGAAAATTAATTTTTTAAAATTGATTTAATTCTTGAGAGCCAAACAGGCCCTTAGTTCATTTCAAAAACCACTCTACAAAATTAGATAAAAATAAGAAAAGATAGAGTTTGGTAGGGAGTACATTTTTTTCCCTGATCCTACGTGAGAATCTGTATAGCTTTGTGAAATACAAGATGAACCGCTCGTGAGATCAGGATCTAGTTAGCTGATAATAATCAGACCATTTCCACTGAAATAAATAATATAACAAAATTTGGGCCTGGGAAAAATTTTACGTCGGCCATGGTAGATCTGCTGGGCTTTCTTCCTCGGACTGCTTCGTCCTAGCAAGCCCATTACAAAATCCAGCCCAATAACTAACCCAATTTGCCCATCCAACCCAATATTGCAATGTACTCCTACGGGTCAAGGCGGCCCAGGGAAGCTTCCAGAGGCGTTTAGCTCCGCCACGCCGCCGCGTACTGCGGCCTGCGGGTTCGTCTCCACTACGGCGCGAGACGAGTAAACCGACTCCGACTCCGACTCCGACGACCAAATCCCCCACCTGTTCTCATCTTCTACGTTGGAATTGGAAACCCCGCACTCTCCGCCACCGCGTCCGCGATCCCGCGATCCCCAGCACCCAGTAGCTCCGCTGCGCCGGCTGTGACACGGATCGCCGGCGAACTCCATGGCGGAGCCGTCCCTCCTTGCGCCGGTGGCGCAGGACCCCTTCGCCGATCTCTCCTTCCCTGAGTTCCAGGCGCCCCCCCTTGACGACACCTTCTCCTTCCAAGACTTCGATCTGGACGATCTCGACCTCGACGTGGACTTCGATCTAGACCTCTTCCCACCGGACGGGCAACTATCGCCGCCGCCGCCGCCGCCGCTTGCTACGTCGTCGTCCTCGGCTGCCTCTCCGGAGGGAGGAGGGGGGTCCTCCACTTCCGGCGCCGGCGGGGACGGTGGGCTGAGGAACGAGGAGTCCTCAGAGTCCTCTTCCAGGAGCGCGACCGGTAAGGATAGCCGCTGCAAGGAAAAGGGGGATGGGGCGGAGGAGGATGAGGCGAAGCGGCGTGCGCGGCTGGTGCGCAACCGCGAGAGCGCGCACCTGTCTCGGCAGAGGAAGAAGCAGTACGTTGAGGAGCTGGAAGGGAAGGTGAAGGCCATGCAGGCCACCATCGCCGACCTCTCGGCCAGGATATCCTTCGTCACGGCGGAGAATGCAGCCCTGAAGCAGCAACTAGGTGGTGCCGCCGGAGGTGCCCCTCCACCATTGCCGATGTACCCGGCCGTTTACCCTCTGCCTATGCCCTGGGTGCACCCGGCCTATGCGGTGCGTGGATCACAAGTGCCGCTGGTGCCCATACCACGGCTGAAGCCACAGCAGGTTGAGTCTGCTGCTTCAGAGCCACCAGCCAAGAAGGCTAGGAAGACCAAGAAGGTTGCAAGTGTTAGCCTCCTTGGGTTGCTGTTCCTTGTCATGGTCTGTGGGTTTTTTATTCCTGCAGTAAATTGGATGTATGGTGCAGTTGATTCCAGAGAAGGCGTTGCGTTTGGTCCATCTTATCATCATGGGAGAGTGCTTGCTGTTGAGGGGCCTCATAGTAGTGTTGTGGAGGGTATTGATCCGAAGCCACCAAAAAATGCGAGCGAGACGCTTCCCGCATTGCTATATCTACCAAGGAATGGAAAGCATGTCAAGATTAATGGGAATCTTGTTATCAAGTCCATTGTTGCAAGCGAGGAAGCTTCTTCTCATATGTCAAATTATGATGGGAAATGTCATGGAAGCCAAGGGAAGGAAGAGACTAGCTTGGCAATTCCTGGTTACGTGGCACCACTGAAAGCGGGAGAGGCATTGGAATCAACTGCTGAATCGAATAATAAATTGATGGCGTTGGCTCCTGGAGATGGAAACATGCACATGGAAGAAGATGGATTGATACCCCAGTGGTTTAGTCAAGCAATGTCTGGTAAGATGCCACTCAAATTACATACTCCCTTCATTTTAAAATTGCTGTTGTTGCTAGGACAAGAATTCTAGTTCATTTTCAAAACTGAACTAAAGTTGTTGTTGTAACGACAGCAATTTAAATAGAGGGAGTGATCCATTTTACTCTGATTATATGCCGTATTCATATGTGATAATGCATGTACATGTCAAATTGCTTTGATGCTGTGGATGATATGTGATACTAGTGATAGCAGCCGTCGGTTTGTACTTGCAAAAGCTTGCTGAATGGTCATTGTCCAATATCTGTGATTTATGCTTACAAAACATAAAGCTGATTATATATTCATCTCTGTAGACAATCAGAAAATTTATGCTTGTCATACGTTTTATGTTTGCATAGTATCAGTCATCTGTGATATGAAGGTCACATATATAGAAATTAGGAAACTTACCTTTTGAAGTGCACTAGCTGATGTGATTGTAGATTCCCATCTTTTGTGGGTCATCTGGGAAATAATTGATCTTACCAAAGTTCGTTGTATTAACTTGAGTTGACTCATGTGACTTTTGTGGTACATATTTGACAGCATTGCAGTTTGTCTAAAAATGTATGGTAAACTGCTAGTTGCAGTTGCATATATGTGATGCATCTATTGATTATTGGCTGATAAGTATTTATGTGGCAAATATATGTTATATTGGCTGATAACTATTGTGTTATATGTATTCGGGTTGGTTTAGATGGAATTCAATCAAACCTAAGGGCCCGTTTGGATCCTAAGAATTGAAACTAATTCTAGGAATCAATTTCTGAGAATTGAATTCATTGGAAATTAATTCATTTCCGAAATTGTGTGTGGCTGATAATAGAATTGATTTCCAAAATTAAAAATTCAGAGGACGTTTGGATACTTTCCAATTAAAACACGAAGCACGCAGAGAGAGAGAGAGAGAGAGAGAGAGAGAGAGAATCAATCAGGTAATCCGGTGTGCGCCGTGCTGCTGCTGTTCCTGGGAAGGACCAGCCACGCATGCTGCGCATCTCGATTGGCGACAGGAAACAGGATGGGTGGGCGTCGACGCAATCGTGGCGGCTCTGCTGGTGTGCACCGTGCTGCTGCTGCTCCTGGCCTGGAGGCACCCTGGCGGAAGGATTCTTTCGAGACTGCCGCAGGTGCCGGCTTTAGGGCTGGTGCTTCTCCGCATCCTCCCGCCAATGCCACTGCTACAATGTCAGCCTCTGCGCCCCCACCTGCGCTCGTTGTGCCCCTTATTTTCTCGAGCCGGGAGAAGGTCTGGAGGCCGTGGATGGCGCTGGAGGACAAGGGGTGCATGCGGAGTGAGGGAGCTTGAGGAAATGGAGAAAGCGGGTGAGGAAGCTTGAGTGCGAGGGAGAAGGCGAGCGAGGGAACTCGAGAATGAGGGGTGGCGGTGGAACAGGAGCTCGAGGATGGCGATGCGAGCGAGGTTGCCTCAGGAGAGAAGAACGATTCAGAGAGTTTCCATGATTTCAGGTCGGAATCAGACAGAGGCCTCCTTTCAACCATTGGAAAGGGTCGTAATCTTCATTTCAATTCCAAGTTGCAGCCAAACAGGACAGTCCGTAGAAAAATGATTCAAGTCATCCCAATTACAGGGATCCAAACAGACTCTATGATTAAATGTGCTTATTCTGGTTGCTCTTGCATTTGCTAAAGTTCTGCTATTATTTTTTTTCAGGTCCTATGTTGAGCTCTGGAATGTGCACCGAAGTGTTTCATTTTGATGTATCTCCATCGTCCACTGATGCAAATGGCATTGTTCCCGTCTACTCCAATGCCATGTCTAACTCATCACATAATTTAACAGAGAATCTTCCTGCTGGTCGGCCACAGAAGTTGAATCGTAGGATTCTGTACTCTGAGGCCATACCTCTGCAAGGCTCGACATGGAACGACACTGAGCATCTGAAAGCGCGCCCCAAGAATGAGAGCTACTCCCAGAGTAAACCAGCTTCATCTGTAGTTGTATCTATCCTGGCGGATCCAAGAGAGGCAAACGATGTGAGCAGTGATGGAAGGATCTCCTCAAAATCATTGTCGCGTATTTTTGTTGTCGTTCTTATAGATAGCGTAAAGTATGTCACTTACTCTTGCGCACTGCCATTCAAAAACCGTAGCCCTCACCTATAAGCCTGTGTTTAGTACCTGACCGCAGTATGCGTGGATTGACGTTTACTGGGGATACTGTCACCTGAGGAACTGATGTAGTAGTAGTAGTGTTTATGTAGATAGGGTTTGACAATTGAGAAACAGGTGTAAGACTGTTTTTCTTCATATTCAAGTTCGCTGCTTTTTTCTGATGTGCTCTTCTGTCACGTATACTTTTCCCGGAGGTCTTAATCGTAGACTATGAACTTGGTTGCAAATAATGATACTAGCGGATCCTCCCTTTTCATCTAAAAGAAATTTTTTTTTAAGCCTCTCAACCTATACCGGTACAGATGTAAGTGTCTGCTCGTAATCTAAAAGAAATTTTTCTACATCGCAAAGGAAGCTGTGATGCATACCATGTTATAGCAAATTGTGTACCTACTGCTTCCTACTTTGTAGGAATTTTCTTTGTTAACCTCATCAATCATCTGTGCATTCTGCTTTCTGATCATTATATATTCACTCCACCAGAACCTTACAGCTTTCTTCCTTATTCTATGGTTTTTGTTGTAATGGTTGTTATCATAAAAAATTAAATAATTCTATGTTTGGTACTGTTTTTTTTCTACAATTCAATGTATCCAGTCTACACCATCGATAACTAAGGGGGTGAATTCCAGGTCCAACCACAAGCTTCTCTGAAGCTGGCTCTATTGCTGTAGCATCTTCGGTCTGACATTTCCTAACTGTAGTACCAGTATGTTCGTTCATCAGATGACGAGGAGTTGGAGGAGGCTTTCTTTTCATCGCCAGGCCGGAGGATTTCATCTTCATATCGTCGTCGCGATGAAGATCACTTTATCCTCTGCAAGGACCGTTGCTCCCTTCTGAGTCGATCGTACTCCATGCCCTGCACTGGTTCCGCTAGGGCTTTACTCAAGGCTCACATGCCCCTTCGATGAAACAATCGATGCTACTACTAACAACGAGGCGTTAAGTTTTGATTTGACGCTGCAGCTGATTCCGTGCTGCCTCTCGTAACCAACTGGTGTCTTTCTGTCCTGACGTTGTGGTCAGGCACACCTACTTGTCCTTCGCACCGGCGCAAGCATGTGACGTCCATTTGTGGCTCCACCACCGAATACATCGAGCATTGTTGCTGTAGTTGGAGTATTCTGTTGTTTCCATGTGCTTTGTCATTTGCTTGATGAACTAAGTTGTCGGTCACATAATGGGGTTGTTGAGGAGCCCGGGGTGAAATCCTTGAACTGGTCACCACAACTAGTGGTCTGAGTTTGAGATGTGCTTCATCATCGGATCTGAGGTTCCATATAGAACGCAAAAATTTTTATAAAAATTTCATAAAAATCAGTAAAAATAAAGTAAAAATAGAATTTTTTTTTCCGTTTCAAACAGAACCAAAATCCGAACATGACTTTCCCATCTTGTCTATGATTCGAGGAATTGTAGCTGGAGTAGAACTGCAAAAATTTATCTGCTTGTTTCTTCAGGAAGTAAACAGTGACCTGAATGCTAAGATGGAGTCAACAATAATCTACTCATATAAACGTTAGTAAAATTTACTTATGTGAGTATTTATGCGCAGGGTCCACCAAGTCACCAGCACCAGATGTATGCATTCTCCAGCTCCTGAGTCCTGACCCGGTTGCTCTTTGACTCGATTTGCATTTTTTTAGTTCAAAACGCTGCTTCGCACTAATCCTTCTTCGACCCCTGTTAGACCGCGGCAGGTGACTCAGGTCTCCCTGTGTAAATCCAAGAAATGCGGGAGGAAATTCGCGTCCTCGCTGTTGACGAACCAGGCGACGAAGATTCTTCTCCGCGTATTAGGTTGCTCATGTGAATTTGCTGGTAAAGCGGCAAAGCCTCTTCCATGAGAGTGCTTCGGCTTCTCTCTCTCTCTCTCTCTCTCTCTCTCTCTCTCTGTTGTGAGTAGTGACTCGAGGTTTTGGGGAGTTCTTGCTCCTATTGAGGCTTTGTCAAGCAAAATCTCACCTCGGTTTTCATCTCGCCGGTCCTTGGGTGCTTGGATCTTCCCTTTCTTCCCCCGGCGGGATTCTTCGACATTTTAGAGCCATATCCGGTCTCAGATTCATCGCGTTCTTCCTGGGGCTTCTTCCGACTTCTGGTGAGCGATTGTTCCAGCATTCACTGGAGCTCTCTCATACGTACCTTCCTTCCTTCCTTCCTCCGTCCTTGTGCCAAATCCCTTTCGAGGTTCTCAGTATAGGTCCTCTTGGCAACCATCAAATTCTTATCTGGGGAACTTCAATTTGCCTTGTCTGATGTAGATTCTCGCAATTAGTATGTGCATTGTGAGCATGTTCGGTTTTAGGAGTTAACTGACTAACAATCTGTGCTTAATTTACCAGGATGCGCTGTGGTTCATTCACAAATGTTTGCCACCTGCTGATTTCAATGAGAACTGAGCGTGTTTGTTTGCTTCGCGGGAGTGGGGAAACAAGAACTTGGCCAACACGGTAGTTTACACGCACAAAATGGTACGATAACACATTGTTCCGGACTCTTTAGCTGTGGCATGTGTCTGCCAGTTGCAGTGTCTGATTGTGAATACCATCTTTGCATTTGCAGCACCTACATTCACTGAAGAGTTGCAAGGGAGCGACATTTGTGCCGCTACCATTTCGTATTTTCTTCATTGCGCTGTGCGGTTTCTATGTGTGTTACATCTCCTTTAACCAGATATCACTAGAGAAGAAAGGAGGGGTGAATACAGGAGAACAAACAGAAAATATTTGCAGACAGCCTGATGTCCCTTATGCAGAGCTTCGTTATGTGCAATTCCCAAAACCTACTAGTTATAAGAGGTAAGTGGACTCTGACAATATATAAACTCTTTTTTGTAGCCACTAATTGCGTATTCATATGTTGGGACCAGTGTTGATAAAATTTGACCTTCTGTAGGGAGGAATGTGCATGCACTCCGGTTCGATTCTTTGTAATTGTATCAATGCAAAGATCTGGAAGTGGATGGTTTGAGACCTTGCTGAATAGTCACCCTAACATCAGTTCAAATGGTGAAATCTTTAACAGGATAGATAGACGAGAGAATATTTCATCTATCATACGAACGCTTGACAAACTTTATAATTTAGACTGGTTCACCAGTGCGGCAAAGAATGAGTGTACAGCTGCATTTGGTCTGAAGTGGATGTTAAATCAGGTACTTCAACATTGCATTTGTCTTTTGTAAGGTTTAATCTGTTTTTTCCACGCCTTGATTTTACATAACAGATTGTATTAATCTAATCCTTTGCGCCTCCTTTACTTGCGAGATCTCTTTTAGTTGCCAAAATTGAATTATGTCAGAAGCAGTTTATGTACTGTTCATTCTAAGAATGGCCAAGAGTATGTATATACACCTACCAGCTGCACAATTTACGTGTGGCACTAACTGCCATCATTTTTTTTTTTGTAGGGAATTTTGGACAATCCTTCTGATATAGTTAGTTATCTAAACAAGAAGGGTGTCTCCGTGCTATTCCTGTTCAGGAGAAACACTCTACGAAGGCTTATTTCAGTGCTGGCCAATGACTATGATAGAGATGCAAAACAGTTGAATGGAACTCACAAATCTCATGTTCACTCCAAAGAAGAGGTACCTTCCATACACAAACAGTTTCGAACAAGATCTCTGAAATGGCTTCGCTCTGCTCCTCCCTTACATTTCCCTTTTGAGCACAGTTTCTTATATGTGTAACTTGGCACGGACAATTTCCTCTCTGATCTCCAATTTTCGTTCTGGGCAGGCTGAAGTATTGGCAAAATTCAAACCGAAACTGGATACATCGAATCTCGTCACGAACATCAGAAACATCGAGAAGGCCATCAGAGACTGCTTGGACTACTTCAACAGCACACGGCATATGATCCTCTATTATGAGGATATAGTTGGCAACAGCAATGTAAGGAACACCTTTATGTAACCTAAATAAGGATCAAGAAGTTCTCAGTCACCTAATACTAAAAGGGTTAAGTTCTCAGTCACCTAATACTAATAGCATCTCGTTGCATGTAGGCATTATCTCAGGTGCAAGAGTTCCTTGGAGTTCCGGTGAGGAAGCTGATCAGCAGGCAGGTGAAAATTCACACGAGACCGCTTCCTGACCTCGTCAAGAACTGGGAGGAAGTGAGCAGCAAATTAAATGGGACAGAGTATGCTCGCTTTCTTGATGGTTCAGACTATGCCGAGTGATGTAAATTATGTTTGCGTCCGTAACACTCACATGCGAGATTGTAGTTGACTGTAGGACTTCTTTTTTTTTGTACAAATGAGCTCCTACTAAAGAAAACATGCAAGGCATATATATACATATGAGATCAACAATGTACATGTCGGTCAAATTGTAGAAATGTTGCCGATTGTTGTTTACAAAGTAGTTGCAAGATAAATAACTCAGTGGCTCGAGATTCCTGACTAGTGAAGTGCTTTGTGCATTGTTCCTCGCATTAAGCCCGAGACTACGGACACTATTTTTTTAAACAAAGACGTTTAATCTGAAACCAAACGGATCTGTAAATTCGTGTACAAGAACAAATGTTAATCAAAACATGTATACAAGTCACAGCTACAACATCCCTGAGTTCAAGGTCACAAATTGATGCCAATACAAGCTCTCGTCTTAGATGATATGCTATTGACGCCGTCTCTTAATCCTCTCAAGGGCGCCCAGCTGCTCATTCTCTTGGGCGCTTGAGCTTTCCTCCTTGTTCTCTGCAGCTCTCTTGCCAAGCTCTCCAAACACTGCAGCAGGAACACTCTTCTCCGCAATTTGGACATCTGCCTCATCATCATCGCTCTCATCAGGCAGTTCAATGTCTTCATTGTTACCAACCTGTTGCTTGCTGCTCTCAGCCTGCGCCTCCACTCCAGCACTGACAAAGTTCATCATCCTGTTTGCAGGTGCGGCCATCGCAGTGCTTGGAGCTGCTGCTGGTGTCGTGGCTGGTCCAGGAGCTAATTGCCTTTCTAGGGCTGCCATCTCATCCTGAGGCACACCAGCACGTGTCAGAGTGTCAACTGCCTCGTCCAAGTTTAGTCTCTGATCCTTCTGCATCAAATATTCTGGGAGTATGAAATGTGACTGCACAAAAGAGAAATTTAGTGTGAGTATGCAAGGATGTTTGCTCATGTACCAAACGGATTTAGTTGTCGAAACATATGACATACCTGACTGCGGCTAGCAGCCACTGTGCGTTTGATGCGTAGCATTTCCCTGAACGTGTCTTCATTACCATGCTGGATCTCAAATTCATTCCACTTTTTCCAAAAGTCAGAATGGGTGTTTGGATCTGCATAGTTAGATGCGTGAACATAAATGGCACGAGATCTGTCGATTTCTCCAAGACTTCTTTCTAGCTCAGCAAATCTCATGCACATTGTCAGAACATCTCTATCAGGGAGGCCAGATTCAATTGCTTGCTGCAATGAAACCAACAAAGATATGGGAGTAAAGTTAGGAAACTACCAGTACCAGCAAAATGCTTGTGAAAACTAAAGCACAAGCAGGCTGAATCCATCATAATATGTACAGAAAAAAAGACGATCTTAGTAAAGCAAGCATCAAAGAATCACTTATATTAATTTAAGCAGTCGCAAAATGCTTGTGAAAACTAAAGCACAAGCAGGCTGAATCCATCATAATATGTACAGAAAAAAAAGACGATCTTAGTAAAGCAAGCATCAAAGAATCACTTATATTAATTTAAGCAGTCATTAATCACGAACTAACAAGCCTAAACAGCTGGGGTCTATCAACTTTTTGTTAGAAAAAATGTCGCCTAGTAAAAAAATACATCTCAAAAGTCAACACAAAGACTTTCAATCGATAACAGATCAATTGGAAAAAAAAAAAGGAGGCGGCAAAGAAAAAAAGGATATTTCAAATGGTCTGCTTACCTCATATATTTGTCTTGTCCTTGGAACGCCAAACAGTTCTGCTGCACGTGCTATGTATACTTCATACATGCTCATCCTCTCACTATTCGGAACAACCCTTACAGCTTCATCATACACATTCATAGCACGCTTTGCAAGGCCATAGTCTTCCTCAAATTTAGCCCACTGCAAATATATCGCCTTCTTCTCATCTGGGGGAGCCTGGTCAAACAAAGCGAAGTGCAAGTACAGAACAAAGATAAGAAAATCAATATTTCATCCAAAAATTTAAGTACCAATATATTTGCTTCATGAAAAAAAGTGAAAATTATATACAATAGGAGAACACACAAAGAATCACATGAGATGAAA
This sequence comes from Zoysia pacifica, assembly GCA_001602315.1. Taxonomy (NCBI): domain Eukaryota; kingdom Viridiplantae; phylum Streptophyta; class Magnoliopsida; order Poales; family Poaceae; genus Zoysia; species Zoysia pacifica. Next base: position 69,742 of record BCLH01000310.1, on the reverse strand, counting down.
TAAGTAGTATAGGACAAAGGGTTATAAAAGGATTGGAAAAGCAACAAGTGCATATCGCACATACCTGTTGCACAGCTTCATTGAATAGCTCTCTTGCTCGTTCTATCTTGCTTCTCCGGTACCTCTGCACAAACTTTGAGAGGTAGGTCACCCAGATAGGCTTAACATGCGGATACTTGAATATCTTCACCCCTCTTTCATACACTTTAAATGCATCTTCAAAATACTTGTGCTCCTGTTAGTGACACAGGAAACCAAAAAAAACATCAAATTAGCTGACATATAGAGGAAAACGCTAGAAACTTAGAAAATGGACTTAGAACATAGATCTTACCTCAAGAAGATACGCATAATTGAGAATTATCTGTGGAGTGGCAATTCTCAAATCCAAAATTCTCTCATAAACAGCACAGGTCGATTCCAAGGTTCCAAGGCTCTCCTCCAGATCCACATAAAAGCTCCATAATTTCAAAGATTTATGTACTTTCATTTGAACAGGCTCCTTTCCCTCAGCCGCAGCTGCATAAAACATTAGTTAGCAAGACATTTTGTAAAAAACATGGAACAATGGGAGAATAACAAAGATCAAATGTTGATATACCTCGTCTTTTAACTTCAACAGAGGGCTCTGCTGTTGCTTGCCTCATCAACTCGATAGCCTTATCAAAATTGTTATGCCTCAATTCCATCTCTGCCCACTCACACCAAATACTGGCTAAGTGGTCAACTGCCTTATAGTTAAATTGTGTAGCACGTTTAAAGATATCTTCAGCACTATCTAGACGATTATGTTTCTCATACATCTTTGCAAACGCCACCCATAGAGTATGAGGTTTACCAACCGCCTTCATCGGGTCCACAGTTTTCACAGCCTCAACATATGTTGCTACTTTCCTTGCAGGATCCTTCTCAAAAAGTTTCACCCTCCTGCACATATTATTGTGGTGTTAGCTAGTTCTATCAAGTTGGAAGGAGCCAAACGAATTGCAACAGGCTCAGAATTGATACCATCTATATGTTCACATTTCACATGATATTGTATTTTGAAACAAGACTTACGCATGGGACTTGCTAGCTGCTATATCAAAAAACAAATAGCAAACATGTGCATCTAAAATAGATGTATCAGGACTCAGGATATCAAGTTAATTAGTACCAATGTCTGAACTAACATGATAGTTGGTGTGAAAAGAAATTAATTAATTGCAATGCTAATAACAAATAAGTATGGTAATGTGGAGTTTGGACGGAGCTAAGGGACTTCGCTCCCTCAAGAATCCAGACTCTTTATTGATACAGAATGGAATGGTGAAGGTGTATTATTAAAGATATGCCTGTGTTTTTAAGGAAAAAAAAAGATTTACTGTAAATTCCCAATAAAAATGGCTTTACTAAGGGCCCCTTTGGCAGAGCTCCCAGCTCCTGATTCTCAGTCAGAATCTAGGAAGCTCTGCCAAATGTTGTTTTTCAGGAGAAGTAATTCTTGTCTGATTCTGTGAAGTGATTCTCTGAAATGAACTAAGAGGCTGGGAGCTGAAAAAAGTAACTTCTCCTAATTCTGTGAAGTGATTCTCTGTCCTGATTCTAGAAATTTATCCTAGAGAATCAAAGAGAATCACTTTCAGCCACAGAATCACTTCACAAGAGAATCACGAGTGAATCCAGAGAATCAGGAGCTGGGAGCTCTACCAAAGGGGCTCTAACTTATTAACTACAATATCCTGCTTGTTAAGATATATTTCACATATAATAGTTGGCAAAACTGATAATAAACAAAGAAATATGCGTTTGACAGTAAATAAAATAAACACACCTCCTCAGGTGCATACATAGGTGGTTAATGTGTGTGTTTGGTAGCTAAATCTGCACTTTTGAGCTAATTACAAGCTACTTGAGAAGCTAAAATGTATCCAATCAATAAATCAAGGTGTTATATCCAATCTCACGGTTCTCACCTGTGCCACTCCTCCACATTATGTGGATTCTGTCGCAAGAGCACACTGCTAAGGAGCTCTGGTCTGCGATCCAGTAGCCGCTCAAACCTTGCTAGCCTCAAATCAGTATCATCCTCAGCATTCAACCAGAATCCCTCAAGGAATTTCTTTGATAACTTATCCATCCCATTTTTCCTGCCTCCTCCCTCATCCTCATCCTCATCCCCCTCTTCTTCAGCAGCCTCTAGCTTTGCGGCGAGCATACTCTGCTCAAATTGTGTATATGCCTCAAACACCACGCTAAATTCCTTTACCGTGACAACAGAAGAAACACCCTCCTCAAATACATCTCTGGCCTTTTCGAAAAGTCCCCTCCTTACATAGTAATCAGCCAGTGAGGTCCACAGCTTGCCAACCTCATCGGTGAACTTCCGTATCCCACCCTGCAGTATGGCATCCACCTTAAGCCCAGCAACTTCGTCGGCGTGCTTGGTGAGAATCTCACAGAGCTCGAGCCAGAGCTGGTGTCTGGTCTTTCCCTTGACAGAGCGGAAGCCATCGTCGTTGAGTACAGAAGCTAGGCGGTTGGCAGCTTCCTGCCAGCGGTTGGCTGATATGAGGAAGTTGATGAAGTCTTCCGCGTGTGAGGGATCGAACTGGAGGTAGCGGCGGAACACTCGAAGCGACGTCTCGACGGGGCAGGCCGGAAGCGACGCGAGACGCAGGTAAAGCGGCCAGATGCGGTCGTGCTGGGTCACCGGAAGCGCACGTAGGGCGCGATCGAAGGACCGGCGCGCGCGCGTCAGCAGGCGCTGGTCGAGAAGCGTTGTGAGGTAGAGGACCCAGATGCGCGGCATCTTGTGCATGGTGGCAAGGGAGCGCTCGAAGGTGTTGTTGAGCGACGAGTATGCCGGGTGGTCGATGGGGTGCGGGCGCGCGTGGTCGAGGCGCTCGCGGAGGTAGGCGTGCCACAGCTTGTAGCTCCCCGGCAGCGCCTTGAGCGCGCGCTCGTAGATGATGGCGCGCTTGGCGAACGGCGCCGCGGCGCGGGCGACGAGGTAGCGCCACCACCCCTTGAGCTTGAACGGCTCCCGCAGAATCTCCTCCTCGTAGGGCAGGTCATCCTCCGACGGGTATAAGTCCGGCGAGATCCCGACCGCTGGGGGCGGGGCGGCCTTCGCCGCCGACGCGGACGCCACGGCCACCGGGCCCGCAGCCGACGGCATCGTCGTTGTTTTGGTTAGGGTTTAGAGTCCGGCGGAGCCTGGGTGGACTGCAGTGAGGAGGACGACGAGTCGGGGTCCTGTTACCTTCCGCATGTGTATTCGTCCCATCTCCGCACCCCGCGCTCCCGCCTGATGGCCCAATTCAGTTTTGTTGGGCTGCGCGTCAATTGCTGGCCTCCCTTCAACCCTACTTCTTTGGGCCGGTTTCCCAGCCGAGTGGGCTGTTGCATGCGTGAATTCAAGTTACAATCAAACTGGTTTTAAATTTTAAATCAATTTTCATCTCAAATCCTAACTCATTTTTGATCCGTTTCAAACATCGTATTTTATAAAAACTGAGATCCACTTGAAAATATGCTGGGTGCCTCTACTTCACTGTACTGTAACCTTTTTTTTTTGCCTTTGTTTTGGATAGGAAGCATGGATCTGGGCTAGAATAACAAGTTGTGAATGCAGTGATAATTAGTTTTTATATTTAAACCCAATCTCGAGATCAGTATGAATTCAAATTTGAATAATATCAGACAGTCGATTAGAGTGAGACAAAGTTCAATTGTTTGAAATATGAAATGCACATAAGCGACACAAAGACAAACTACACAGTGCGCGTTTGTACTGGCACGGCCAGTCCAGCTCTCACTTCATCATCAAAATTACAAATCCTACCAACAAAAGAACCAGGTGGCTAAACGGCTGGACCGACGCCGCCCAGTTCGAGCCGGGCGGAGCAGGCGCGTAGTTGCCGGAGCCGGTGCTGGTGCTGAGGACGACGACGACCCAGTCCCCCTCGTTGGCGATCCCGACGCCGGAGAACTTGCTGTCGTTGAGGAACCGGTTGTACTGCGACTTGGTGTAGTTGGTGAGCACGACGTCGGGGACGAGGCCCGGCACGCACGCGGGCATCACCTGGCCGTCCTCGGTCACCGACGCGTTCAGGTGGCAGTGGTCGAGGTACTTGGGGTAGTCCGGGAACTGCTGCTCCGTGCCGATGACGGTGTTGGCGCCGGTGGCGTTGGTGCACTGCTCGCCCTTGAACTGCTTCGCGAGCTGCTCGGCCAGGCACGCCGCGTTCGTGTTCTCGGTCAGGGCTGGGACCTTGAGGGAGGATCTGTAGCTGTTGATGCCCTTGAGGAGCTGAGCATCGTGACCTAAAAAGGGAAATTGGCATCTCGATTAGTTACCTCCAAACATGACGCACATATTTAAGCATGCGAAATTAACCAGTTGCCTGATCTCTTCTTTTAGGCAACCTCAGCTCCGCTACATGTGCTTTGAATTGCACCAGCTCGGTTAGATAGCGACTAATCCATTTCTCTACTGATACAAAGAAAACAATGCACTTAAACACATACAGCGTCGCAAGGTCATTTTAAAACTCTGGTTTCTGACTCAGTGAGCTCTGAATATCAGATCTTGCACGCCGACATGCCAATTTAGTAAACAAAGACTCTATAAAGTAAGAATTACGAAAAATGGAAATTATACAGATCTCGCAGAGCACAATACTTAGCTACGAGAACCAAGTCACCATGAACCAATTCGATTCATCAAAAAAGCAAACAGATTAAAACGAGAAAAAGGGAATTCAGATCCAACGTATACACTATGTAAAACAGATTAAACCACAGCGCAAGAATCGCCATCCGCGAGGCTGATTGCGACGCCTGCCCTTGCTCTTTGGAGAGCAAGAAGCCATCTTACCGTCAGATCTGGCGCAGTGCAGGAGGGAAGAGGCGAGCAGCAGGAGGCAGAGGAGGGAGATCCGGGAGTCCATCTTGCCTCCAACCCAGTGGGCAGTGCTGCCGGATGCCGCTACAGCTTGATTCGCCTCCAAGGGAAGGGCGGCAGGTATAGGTGCGGTGTGGAGGGAGGAGGCAAGTTGGTGTCAGTGACCAACCACCGCCATTTCTTTACGCTTCCTTGCGGCCTGTCCGAAAAGCGCGCTGTTCACTGTAGCCCAGCTCTATGGATCGTGGACCATCAGTAGAGTTCGGTGCCTGGCTGCCTGCACTGCTGTTTTTTTAAGATTACGTTTTCCCCTTTTTGTGAATTGGCCTGAGTAACTTGTTATTAGCGCCTTTTGGCTGGCCATAATCACTGAAGCGTAGTACTGAAGGACATCAAGGCTACGTTTGGTTCGTCCCGGCACCTGCTACGCCAATCGTTGGCGACGCCAACATCTTGGCAGAGATCTCGCTGCCGTCGTTTCGCCCACGCGCGGGCGTAAAATTGTACTGCATGTGAGCATCGTCCTACAGGCACACCAATTGAGAGCGTTCAACCAAGCGGTGGCCAAATAAACACGAGCACACTGTTTGACGATGTGATTTGAAAACAAGCCAAACGAGCTCCAAAACAGGGAAACACAGATGAAATTTCAGGACGATTTTGGCGAAAACATTTTGATATCCTGCCCAACGGAAAATACGAACGAGTTTTGAACTATTTTCTTGTCCTTACGTCAAAATTTTCCATCCATAGAGAACAAATGTCATTGCAACTCGCTCCACTGCACGTTTTCCATGTAGAGAGCACGTTTAGATGTGATTCCAGCACTGTCGGTGCTGCTCTAACTATATACAAATTGGTGTACTCCCTCCGTTCCGTTTCATTTTATAAGTAATTTCAAACTGGGTAAAAAAATAAAAAAATTAAAAAAATAAAATGCTTTAAAAATGAAGAGAGAGAGAGATATATATATAAATATAATAAAGATGTATTGAGAAAAAATTATCTTTAAAAATAACTTATGATGTAAAAAAAATTGAGCAACCCAAAATGACTTATATAGAGAGTACGTAAATGACCTATTACGTATTCAGTTCCGCCGATTAATTAAACTAGAGACAACATGCACTACCAATACGAGGGAAATAAAGGTGCCCGGTGGGTGTCGGTGTGTTAACGAATGTTTGGACACCTCACCCTCACGACATTGATGTTGGAACGAAGGAGCGGTCTGCCTTCCTCTACGGCTCCACTCATGAAAAAAGCGTGCAACCGCAAAAGAAAGGACCGCCTAATCTCAAGTCTCAACACCTACTCTTCGGTTCAGTCCGAGATCGAGATCTTCATCATCTCGTCCAGGCTCCAGGACTAAGTGCAACGAAAAGGACGCCGTGACTGAGAAAATTCTGCTTGATATAGGGAATATTTCTAGATGTCACCTCAATAGCTGTTCTCGAGTTAAAACTTGGAAATGGCAATAATTCTTAGCCAATAGAGCAGTAAACCTCAGATCCTCTCCACCAGCGTCGCAAGACTAGGAATTCCTATTATATGTACATCATCTACCAACGAACTACGAAGTATAATAATCAGACTTGTTAGTGGTGGGCTGTCTTCAGAACCACGGGTGCCATGTTGGGTCCATCATGCATAAGTTCCTCGAGGATAATGCCGCTTCCACCAGATCTGTGACACCTCTTTGCACCGACTGAGGTGGCTCAGTTGCGTTCTCCTCCTGATAAAAAAATTATCAGATGTAAGACAAGACTAAATGAATAACAAAGGAACAAAATTCGTTTATACTAGTTTTGTAGACTTTCCAAGCGGCCAATACGCAGTGATCCGCTTATGCATTTTTACAGTACCAAATCAGAATTGTGCCGCTGAAGGACAATCATAAACGCAACCTGAGCATATATGGCATCATTTCTCTATTTACAGAAGGCAATCAGCCGCGCATTAAAATAATGGGAATATATACGTGTGAGATCCATTTCCAGATATTGGCATTAAGGTCAATCTTGTGGCTTGACTAGGCCAAACAGAACCACACCAGAAAGATTTTTTTTTTTTTGGGAAGAATAACAGTCTGAAATCAAGATAAAGAAAAATCATACCTCATCAGCAAGGTAATGTGGTGATATCGACTTGATGCGACCGATGACATTTTCCACATTGTTTATCACCTTCCGTTGGAAATCCAATGGGTTGATCATTCCAGCGGCTACTGGGACTGATGGAATGCCAAGGGGCCTTCTCCATGACCAAGATAACAGTTCATCACGGAAAAACATAGCCAAATGGTGCCAAATGTGCTGGCTTTGCTGAAAACATAAAATTAAAGTCCAGTCATATTTTGCAGGCTGAAAGAAAATTATGATAAAATGCACTGGTAGAACTTCGTACAGATGAGATATATGCAAGCTCAGACCCAACCACAATAATAAATAAAATAGAGGTTAATTCCTCAAATGGTAATGATTGTGAAACCCATCACTGTCATTGAGGCGAGTGTTTCCCTTTGGGTCTTTTGCACGCAGCCTTTCCCTGCATTTCTGCAAGAGGCTGTTTACAAGACTCTGAACCCGCTATTGAAATGTATAAGCATGCTTACGTGAATACTCACTTTTGGTGAAACCACAGACTGGGCAGCAGAGCACATGGCAGATACTATGAGACCTTCCACACCAAAATTCGAGAAGAAAGCTTGCATGTTGCGTGTCAGCCTAAATGGAACTAGCTCGTTGAACTCGATCATTCCATTTGTATCATAGGCTGCCAAAAAAAAGAAGAGTGAGTTATCATGACCATCTACCCAACTTATAGAAAGATAGATAATGATCAAGAAGAAACCTGGATGGAAGTCAGTCTGGAAGATTTTTCCAGTATTTTTAGCGAATAGAATTTTATTGGGAGCCCTGCCCCCGATTTGTAGCATATATGACATGAAGCAGGAGAGAGCCACTTGGATTGCAAACTGTTTCTTAAAGGTCCAAAGGTAGTTGCCAGTAGGAAGAATCTTGTGCATGTATTGGGAGAAGACATTATCATTCACAATATTTTTAGTAATTTCATTGTATGCTTGTAAACGAAGCTCCACAACTGCTTCAGGAGAGATCTGCCCTGAAATAGCTTGATTGAGCTGCTCTTTGAAAATTGTAATAGGTGAATCAGCTTCCCTATTATGCCTTGCGCAGTTAATTTCGTACACCTCAAGGAAAGTGCTGTACATCAAATCATCCTCAACCATCCGAACCTAAATTAACTTAAAAGTGTCAAGGACATTTGTGCACTGGAAGATAAAGATTTGAAGAAAAAGACATCAGAATAAAGGAAAGAGCTCGCACCTGTGACCAAACTGGAATAATTATTGGGGTATGGATAGCTAGATGGCGTCGCCTAGATTCTTTATGCTTGTCAAACATTTTGTTTAGCACGCGGAATAGCTGTAGCATTCTTTCATCACTCCTAGCATTTGGAGTCAGTGATGTCTGAACAATAAAATGGCGCTGTGAACCATCAGAACCAATGAGTGTCAGCCGCCGAAAGCTACTACCATGCCTCCTGACAATTGGAATGTCAGGTCCAACTCGATCCAACTTAACAGTGTGGTCAGGTGCAATCTCCTACAGAAGATAGAAAATGTTAGACTTGAGAAAGGGAAATCAACATAGTTACAGAGATAGCACTCCCTCCATTCATTTATATATAACTATAGGACATGAAATTTAGTTCAGTTTGCATGTCTTAGCATCATGTATGATTATAGGTATACATAGCTATCAGATTACAAGAGAAGCAAAATGTTGTTCAGAGAATAAAACATTCTTACTTTAAACATGAACTTGCAGAAGCAACCAATTGATAGTGAAACAATAAATACAACTGACTTGGATAGGTAATAAAAAGAGATCACGCAACCAACCTGATCAGTGAAGTACTGCCCTGGGAGTTCTATATCAACGACATGAAAATCCCTTAGTGTTTTACTTTCTTCCTCTAGTTTTAATACTGCAGGGAATCGATCCTCTACATTACTCTGAAGAACATTCTTCCAGTGTTTCAATCTCTCAGTAAGCTCAGCAAGCGTTGCCGGAAAAGTAGTAGCACTTTCTGGGTCAAGGTCACGCTCAAAATCTTGCTTGTACTCCTTGACAAAATCAACATGCTTGTTAACAGCATCTTGAGAAAAGCAAGCTCTACATACGCCAGAGAGTTCTTTCTTCAGAGACTGTGGAACCTCGCCTGTAGTTGCAGTTGGATACTTGTAGCATCGGTGAAGTAGTGCATTAACCACAGCTAGAAGTCTTTCCTCAGGAAGAGTAACAAATCTTGATCCAATTTCTGACAGTAAAAGCTGAACCAGAAATGAAATAATATCACATTACTAATCAGTATACTGGCTAAAAACTTCTCAAGCGTTTAAAAAAAACCGAAGAGGTATTTGTCATGCTGAATGGCAAGCTTCAATATGAATACTAGAAACTTGAGAATAATATCAATCAACGTGAACCATCTAAGTGCTAGCTCTGTTGATTGTTCGCTAACTAAGACAAGTTTGGGAGCAGTTACATTCCACCAAACTGAACCTAAATGTTCGCTTGCTTCGCAAAACAATACCATATCTAGTAAAGCATAACTTATTCTAACCAATTTTATCCATTCTTAAATTTGTCAAACAAACAGACCAATCACAACCTCCATCCAAACACCATCAAAAAATTATAAAAAGGGTGTATAAGAATCTAAAAATTATACATATTGTCTATTTCTCAAAAATATGATTTCCAATAATTAGCATAAAGTGCTTAATTTATTTCTTACCTCAAGCTCATTAGCTAGATTAGTGTGCTTGCTCCTCAGAGCTTCCATTATGTCTTTAGCAGCATCAAATGCACTTGCTGCAGAAGTTACCCAACCAAGTCCAGTATTACGTCGTAGTGGAACCTGTGCACCCTCAGCACTTGCGGAACTCTGTTGCCCTTGATCATGGCTGGCACCAGCACCACCTTCAACAGTAGATCTGTCTGGCTCTTGTCCTTGGAGGTTCCCGCCCTCATGAGAACTGGTAGCACCACCTGACTGGGTGGCCTGATGAGCTTGGCTGTCAGAAGTCATGTTGCCAGTTAAGTTATTTGCAGCATTGTTTGCCAACATAGCCTGCTGCATACGCTGCTGAGCCAACATGTTTCTTCCCATTTCAGTTTTAGTAGCAACATCACGACGTTCCATCAAGTATGTACGAAGCCAATAGTATAAAGCCTGTAACATGTACCAGAATGTATGACCAGGAACAAGATTATACAATTTTTCAAGTTAAAGAAAGACAAATAACATAGTGAATAGTTCTACCTGTGGATAAACTTGAGCTATCTTTAACAAAACCAATTTGCAGTGCTGGGCTTCACTTCTCTGTAATGATAACAATAGCTGAGGTATCCATGAAAGCCAAACCCAATGGGGCAGTTGCTCAAGATATTTATCTAACGCCCTTCCTACTGGTTCATTTTGTGTATCAAAGCTGAGAAGATAGAGAATTCGAGCTAGGTGGCTCCTTGAGTTGGAAACCCCATATTTGATGCCCTGGAAAAAACAACTGACAGCATATTCAAGCCACATCTCTTCCTTATTTTCTTTGAAAACCTGCAACAAACACAACAAATGAATTTAGTAAATAAACTGGGAATCTTGAACAGGTATTATTAGCAACATAAATGAATGTAGGCATACCATATCACAGTAATTTCCCCAGCTAATCCAACCTTTTGGCAAATGTTTATAAAGAGAAATAGCACTCGAATAAGACTGGTTTGCACCCTCAGTGTCATTCATTTTCAGAAGGAAGTCACCCCGAAGACGATATATTTCAGCTTTATTCTTCACAGGGAAGAATTCCAAATTGGTATTGTTGATTAAGTTAAGACCACTGACTAATTCACCTTTCATTTCTAGGTAAGCCTTAGCCTGCTCGCATATCTTCACAAATGCTTCCTGCAACCAGATCAGAACACAAATCAGTAAAAGAAGAAGATGAGCAATATAGGGTTCTATAAATCTGGTCATAGTCGAGAAAGAAACCTGAACTTCCATGGTAGCATGACCATACATCTTATCAAGTATGGTTACACAAACATCAGGAAGACCCTGCTTGCGAGCTATGTGAGCAAGCTTGTTCACATTCCAAGCTTTATCTCTGTAGCCAAGATGATGAAGCTGGGGATTTGTTTGGCCAAAGTCCTTAAAAGCATCTATCACTGAATTGTACATCTCATTCCTCCACTGGAGCAGGTCGTACCAAACAGTCATATTATCCCACTCGTTTGGAGTCCGAAGTCTCCAAGTTTCAAGAATATCCTTGAGGTCAGCAAATGAGCCATGTGGATTGGAATTGGCACTTGAGCCTGCTGATGCTGGTTTGTTCCCATTTGCAATGTCAAGCAGTATTTTAGCTGATTCTTTCACTTCAACCAACTGTTGAAATTGCTGCAGCAGAGGCATTCGGGACTGCACAGACATTTCAGGCAACTGCCACCACTGCTCTAGTGCAAGTTCAACACCTTTGCTCACATGGTTCTCTGCTTCACTAACACCATTGGTACCTTTGTCATGGAGAGAGAAAAAAGACTGAATCAGGCGTAACTTTGGTGTTTCTTCTACTTGAGCTTTGGAAATTACATTCTCCTTCATATAAGCCCAGTCAGGAACCTTCCAGAGGCAGTCTAACAGAATTTCATGATTCTCCACCCCTTTTCCATAATCAGCTAAGACTTCCCACTGACCTAATTGAGTGGCACAGGACAGCCACTGTTCTTCCCAAAGACACATTTCAGCCTTTGGGACAGTGTTGTTGTATGTTCCCTGAGTTGTTTTGATCATTGCCTGGTAAAACAGATTTTGTGCCTGTTGCCAGTAACCATGCTGGACAAGTGACAGTCCAGCTCTTGTTTCTGCGGTAATTGATCTCCTCTTCCATAATCCACACCTCATGTCATCTTCATTAAGAAGCCTGTATAACTCAGCCAATGACTCAGAGACCTTAGCCTCATTCATATGCACCATATGACTTTCAAGTAAGGCAATGGCTGTGTACCATGCGTTGCAAGTTTTTCCGATATATTTGATAAGCTCACTAGGCATGCGTGGCTGAGGATGGCTCAAGTGAAGACCTTCAAGAAGTGCCTGGGCTACATTAGGTCTGGCCCCCTGCTGTCTCTTATGATAATCTTTTGATAAAAGGCCAATTATTGGCTTAGCTAGGGCAACTTGTTCCTCTTTATGCAAGGTAACCCAAACAATGGGAAACACAAGAACCCACAAATGATAAGCTACATTCGCATCAACAAATGCAAGTTCCTTCAGAGGAGCCATAATATCTGCCACCTACAATTTAAGAATAAAAATTGTTATATTCAGATTACAGAAAATACATGTTGTAAAGCAGGTAATTCAGGCACAAGCACAACTCAAAGTACAGGTATTTACCACAAGCTTGCTTGCTTCTGTTAAGAACTGAGCATGCATGGTTGTAAGAGAATCAAATGACAGAGATGTGCCATCTATGCTTTCCTGCGCATCTGGAACCTGCTGGGGCAATGCAATGCGATCTGGAACTGGCCCTGATAACATAAGCGCTGGTACTCGAGCAGAATTTGCAGCAAGTGTGATAGGTTCGTTTTCAACTAATATGGCCAAAATGAGATCGAGGCCTTGCTTTAACCAGAAAACATCACTCACTGCTTCCCAGTCTGATTGTATTATAAACTGCAGTCTAGAAAACAGTGTTTTTCCCACAGCTTCATGATGGTAAAGCTTGAAAAATCGCTTCCTCATTTCTGGATCCTTTGCTCTAAGTCCAAGCATATATTGTCTCTCAACCTTATGAAAAATCTCGCTTCTAAGCTGCAATGGATACCTGCGGGAACAGAAATTGTTAAAAGGATGAAAAAAATACTCGATAGACTTGTTATGTGAAAATGCCTTACTTTGGATCTGTGCAAAGAGAATAAAGTAGCTCCAAATATTTTACATCCCATTCTTCTTGAGCAGAGGGGGGGAAGCTTTTTCTGTCAACCAGCGATAACTTCTGAAGATAAGTAACTATTTCCTTTTGGTTAAGTGAATTAACAGATCCAGTAGATGAAGCAAGTCTGCAATCATCCTCAATCCAAGTTTTTATCATGTCTAGGATGCATAGAAGAATGCTGGGATCAGTTCCTTTCTCTGAAAGAAGTGCCTGAAGTATTTGGCCCATAGATTTCCTGTGATCGGAAGAGGACATTACCCTCTCACTTATGAGCCTTAAGACCGTCTTCATGTTAGAAATGACAGTAGAATCCACAGTAGGACGTGAGCTAACTGATGAATCCAGATCAGGCCGCTGTCCCTGAAATTGTTACGGAGCTGATGATGCTGACAAAAATAGTAGAAAATGGGAAATTATACATTACTAAAACAAATATTCTAGATGCAATTATTCAATAGAGGGAACAGAAACGGATTGCAGAATTAGTGCTCCAGATCTAAAACTCAATAGTAGTGATAATAACGCCTGCATATGTACACACTGACAAATTTTCCCATGGTTCTCACCCAAGATGAGTAGTAACAGTTCACTGTTTTTAGAAAAATAAAAGGATAAAGTACAAATTACTACCCTCTAGTATAGCCAAAGTCCAAATAACCCCCTAAACTATTTTTTAGTCCATTTTGTCCCCACAACTTTGCCATTTGGCTCAATTTACCCCCTAGTAAAATTTCTCTTTTTTGTTTCTCCATGTATACATGTCAATTTTATAAGATGATAGAGCACATCATAACACATGTTAAAAAAATACATTATAATTTTTTTTGTAACTATTTTCATAGGTATTGATATTTAATAGTAAATTAATTACTTAGGAT
>BCLH01000310.1:7914-55943 GCA_001602315.1 Zoysia pacifica | reverse complement strand
GAAAATAATGATAAAAAAATATGATGTATTTTTATAACATGTATTATGATGTTCTCTATCGTCTTGTAAAATTTTATCTTAAGATTAAGCTTATATATGGAGAAACAAAAAAGATAAATTGTAGTAGGGGGTAAATTGAGCCAAATGGCAAAGTTGTGGGGATAAAATGAACCAAAACATAGTTTAGGGGGTTATTTGGACTTTGGCTATACTTGAGGGTAGTAACTTGGACTTTATCCAAAATAAAAAAAAACAGTTGTACTAAGGTTAGCTTAAGGCATACAAGTTTTGCAATAGGATAAGTGAAATATAAGAAAACAAAACAGAAGCTTATTTTGTGACTGCTCCCTCTGTTGATGTTAGCTGGTGCAAATTTGAAGTAGACAACATCAACAATTTAAAACCAGAGGGATTATGTCTTAAAACTTGCTGGAGTTACACATTAGTTAAAGAACATAATCATATAACTATTTCAACATACTTGTCGAACATGAGCACCAGCAGAAGATCCCATGTCACGTGCAAGACGTTGCAGGACACGGAACAGCAAACCGATGAATGGATCAATAAAATTCTTTTGTACTTCTGTAAGTGCGTTGAGGACAAATAGTGCAAAACTTATCATAGAGTTAGCGTTGCTAAGCTCCAATGATATCTGTGAGGTTGTAACAGCAGCAAGCTGCTTCTGAATGAGATCTTGAACTCTTTGATACAGCAATTTTATATCTTGTGGTGTCGTAGCTGCTTCAAGGGGGAAAGCACTAAAAACCATCTTTAGCAAGGAACAAAGTGACTTTCCAGCATCCAGCATTTTGTTGTTGAAGCAAGGTTCCAGTATCTAAAAAGTATAGAAACACATCAAGCATGAAAATTATATCCTCATGCCAGAAAATTGCAAATATCAACAAAGAGATTATCAGTAGAACAAGTATTATATGAAGGTCATATTACTTACTTGAGAAATATGGTTGATGTTATTGCGGATAAAGAGACGGGGTTGTTTTTCCAATACTTTGTTCATGACATCAAGGCCTTGTGCAAGGGCTGTGGCAGGGTCCTTGGACTGAGAGGGTGAAAGGTTCCCAAGCAATTTCTCAAGGTAATTGAATTTAACATTGGCATTTGGCCAGACTTCCAGAGCTTGAGTCAGTAGATCAAGAGCTTGCTTGTACATTGAGTTAGATTCCTTATCCTTGGGCTCAATCACCAAAGACACCTGATTTTCGAATCAACAAACTCATTAGGATATTTATAAATTACAGATGTCAATATACAGAAGCCAAGCAATACTACTAAAGTAGTACAGAGAAGAGATTCTCATTATCATTACAAGATACAGATTCAGAAAAGACCAATCAAGCTTCTAACAAGGATGCCTTAAACCTGAAAGGAAAGGACATTTTAGAGGGAAAACAGCAAGGGAAGCCCCTGATGTGAAGCCATATATTAACAAAAAACAAATACAAATACAAATACAAAACAACCAGTTGCAAGAGGAAGGGAAAGAGACAAAACAAAAGGACATTGGAAATTGTAATGCTATATATTGGTTGTTTTCAATGACAAAGGTGCAGTTATTAATCGTCAAATATACCTTGAGTTTTAACAAACAATTTTCTAAATATAAGGCATGCCAAAGAAACTTAGACTGGTGTTTTAACAAACAATTTTCTAACTCATTTAAGTGCAATTTTCAGGGGAAAAAAAGAGAGACAGAAAGATCGCACCCTTATAAGGAAAGTAATGATCATCTCCTCCATTGCAGCATTAGGTTTGTATTCCTCATCTGGTTGCCCTTGAGATCCAGGTGTCTCAATGTTAGGTATAGATGCCCCACCAGGTGACATCACACACAGAGGTTGCAAGCCTGGCTCAACTTTCACTCTCTTACTCAAATCATCCGAAAAAGTTGGGACATCTGAGGAGCGCTTTGGGTCACCTCCAACAGCATTAGGATTAAGCATATCACCAATTTGATTCTGGCCTTCACTTTCCTGAGCAACTTTCATTTCACTCTGTCTCTGTCTTTCCCATGCCACTACCAATCCAGCAAGTTCAATAGCGAGCCGTCTATTTTCTGCCGTTGTGTTGTATGGTAATCCAAGGCGACTAAGAGAGTTGACCATCTGAGGAACAAAATGGGCTCTGCAACTGTAGAAAAGATCTGCATGGCGAACAATAAGCTGGAATATGTGAATCATGTTTGGAATTGAATGGCCTTCTTCCACAAGGACTTTCTTTGTGTATCTGATCCATATTGGCATGCGGCTATCTCCTGGAGGAAGCCTTCTAGGAAGGGCAGGCATAAGGATATCCAGAGCTTGTTTCACAAGCAGCTTATTTTCCGGTTGGCATGTCCGTAGCAGAGCAATAAAAACCTAAGTAAAATAATAAGTCACAAAAGGAGCTGGATCCAAGAATGAAGACATTGTACAGTCAGCCTAAAAGAAATTCATATCGACCAACCTGTAAAATAATCTTCTCAGGAGCTTGATATGCTTCTAAGAAATGACAAACATTCACAAAGGCCCACTGTTTGCTGGAGTTATCTTCACGCTTGAGATGGTTCCAACCAAACTTTATAAGTTCTTTACGATGGTGAACAAGATCATTCTGTAGATACTTCAGAAGTAATGTCGCAAGCTGAAGGAGTTCTATTCTTAGTGGTTCATCATATTCAGCACTGACCTACAGAAATGAAAATAACCTTCATTACCCCCTTGCAAGAAGCATAGAACATCTGCTGGTGCAGGTGCTATGGTAGTGTTGTTTCATGATAGTTACCTCTTCTGGAGGATCAAGAAGCTTGTCAACAATAGTTTTAATTATAGAAGGGTCAACAACTTCCCAACTTTGTCCATTTTGGAAAGAATGAGCCAACATTGGAAGGATAAGTATCTGCATGGTAACCACTAAATGGTCCTGCCCATATTGTTTTGACTGGAATATGTTGAGAAAATGGTTAAGAATAGTCTTTTTTAGATTTGGAGGGTATCCTTCAGCAACCTAAAAGAACACAAAGATTACATAGGAAATCAAAGATCCAATGAGTACAGAAAACAAAACTATTTCAAACCAGCAAAAAAGAGATGATGTTTACCTCGATGACATAAAATTCCTTAAGAAAACTATAATCTATGCGGCTACGGTACAAGAATATTGATAGCATATCAAAGAGTGCACCAACTTCAGTACAGTCATGTCTTAAGTAATTCAAGAAGCATTTAATGAGCCTCTTACTCTCCATAACCTGCCCAGAAAGCAAGATTAACAATTTAACAAATAGTGAAAGAGTGGATAACATATATGTATTGTGCATAGCGAGAATAGGTGTCAACGCACATTAGTTAGCCCTTGCGCATAGCACTATTAAATCAAAGAATAAATTGATTAGGATTGTCAAACAATGGAGTTAAAAGTGCAACCATTGGAGAAAGCCGAGAAGGTTAACACTAGGGATAATAGTACTGGTCGAGCACAGAATCATTGAAAACTAAACAAACCAAGTTTAAGACAATTTTGTAGTGCAAATGATCATTAGTAGGGTAGAGGAGAGGATAGAAACATGTAATTAAAATATCAAAATAAAAGTAGCAGCGGGAAATAAGAACATCTTAGTGAAAAACAATTGAAGCATCATCATTTAGTATGTAAACATAGCATCGCTACCTGGGGCAAACTCAGCTCCTGTTCATTCTGCAGGCGAGCAATTCTTGCAGGTGATTTCCATGCTAATAGCAAGGTATCAAAGACAACCCGGTTGTTACGAAGCCACTCAGGCATCAATTTCACAAGGGCTGAGACAAGCTCTAATCCATTAAAATAATTATCAGCACCAGTAACAACATTTGATGAAGATTGTCCAGTTAAACTTTCGGATATAGTCCCCGTAAGGCCTTCATCCTTCATAGACGCAGATAATTGAGCAGCTGCTGCATCAGTTTGAGGATAAAACTGCGAAAAAGCACTAGCAAGAATTTTTTGAGGTGACTTCGCAAGTTCATCTCTTAACTCGCCAGCATCTGAGCAGATAATGTACATAAACCTGAATTTTCAAGAAACAATAAGATAAAAATGGCATGGCAATTAGTTTTGTCTCAATGCAAATAAAGGAGTAGGTAGTGCATGATAACTTTCATAGCCTACAGCAGCAATGGTAAAAAAAAAACAACCCTGGTACTGAAAGTTCCCACACAAGGTGGGGTTTTTCAGCTAATAAGATTGCTGAGTTCGATACGGCAGCAACAGTCTACCAGAGCTAAGGTAAATTATATCTATCTAAACATATAGATAACCAGCACGTGGTGCTACATGAAGTATTTGTAGAACCCCATAGCTACTAATTAAAATGATTGCTTTCTTTTTGCACTTAAATTTTACTGCACTGGTGACAACAATATTTGTACGACATCAAGAACTTGAATTCACAAAGTGATCACCTTCTGAAATATTTTGGATGGCTTAATCGAGCAAGAAAATAGTCTACAGCCTCCACAGCGTATCGGTTCAGAAATTTTGCAAGAGGAGCCCGGTATGGACTGTTGATTTCACTGTAAAATTGATCTTCGGGAAGTGCCTTTTCCAGATCAATTACCAATGTAACAAGGTCATCCAAGAATTTGCTTGCAGCCGGGGGGAGAAGGTGAAAAAGTTCAATCATAGCTGTCCATGAAAGGAAAAGCAAAGCCAGTAATGAGATCAAAATTGCTTTCAGCTTATGAGCAAGCAACACAAGATCAGTTGCACATACAAGAGAACAATTGGCTAACTTTCAAAATAGTTACTTTCCTGCTTCTCTAATTCAAAATTTTAGCACAGTTCCATAACCATAATTGAATATATGACATTGCTACAAATTCTGAAGCAATGTGCATATATTCTAAGGCTTAGAATCATCAAAAAATAGTATAGATAAGGTAAATGTACATAACAGACAGTGAATAGAAAAGAATATAAATGTTCAGACCTGCTGCTATTTTTGGTTCATCTCCAGCCTTCCAAGATCTTTGAGTCTGGGCAAGCTTTTCGGGTTCCAGCCACTTTTTCAAGTGATCCAATAACTTAGCACCTAGAGTGACGTTAAACCAGTTTGACAGTAACTCCAACAGGCGAGCTAATCCTTGTAGCAATGGCATGGTAAGACTCTTTGTGTGTGCCAAATTAACTAGAATGGGCCTTAAGCTACTCTGTAGAAGATCCTTTGGCATCCTTTGCTGTTGAACAACCTACAGAATGCAATTACAAGTTAACAAATTGTGAATTTCAAATTGTAAGACCAACCAACCATGCTGTCAGGTTTTTTCATATCAATATATGAGAGCATAGGTACCTGACGAAGCCCCTCCTTAGCAACATTGACAATTTCTGTCGTTCTGCATGTTAAAGACTTGAAAAACATTGAAATAATCTTTGCTCGTAAATCATTATGATTTGGTGCTTTTAAGTCTCCCCATGCCATCGCAGTACAAAGTAGTTCGATGCATGCAGTTCTTAGTTTGTTCCATGTCATAATTACTTTTGCATTCATCATTTTGGTGACCCACATTGATTCATCAGCCTCCGCAATTTGCAATGCTTCTTGCAAAAAGTTCACAAGCTCAGGAGACAACTTCAGGAGAGGAGGTCTGAGTGCAAGACAGAAGTTTAATGCTGTAACAGTTCCCACCTGTGAAACAGGGAGCATCAATCGATTAATATGCATGAACTTGTAGGTTTGAAAGTGAAGTCAGAAGTTGAAAACAAAATACCTGTTGCTCAATGTTCTTTGAGCGAAGAGGTCTTGAAATGAGAGGCTGCAGCAATGGTAGATACAAAGGCTCAAGCAATTCAGAGACCTCGCTACCTGTCCTGCTTGCAAGAAGTGATAAGCATGCCTGCACGTTCTTTCTAACAACCATTGAAGCATTGGGATTAAACAACTCTGTTGCAAGATATTCAACAACTCCTTGAAAACTTTGTCGGCGAGGTTCACTGTTTGCTTCATCTGCATTGTTTACAACCCGCAGAACCTGTGTTAGGACATGGTTTGTCTCCTCTTGCTCTTTGTTTGCATGCACTGGAAGCCTCTTAAGAACAAATAGAAGACCACGTACAACTTTGACCTGAAATATGCATAGTGTTTCCACAGACACTTTACCAACCAATGCACCAAGTCCCATTACACCACCCATCTGAGCTTGCCATGTGCTACTGTAACAACAATGCAATAACCGAGGCAACAATTCCTCAAATACAGCAACCTGCACACTTGGGGGAGGAGAATATACTGGATTTAAAGATGGACTTGAAACTAGCATAGGAGTGCTAGGTCCTCCCCTTAGCATACCAGTGTGCTTCATACGTGCAAGAAAAATTAATGTCTCAGCAAAAGTACTCAATGCAGAAAGTGCAGCTTTTGCATGCTGGCGATTTTCACTCGATAGCACTTCAACCAACGCATCCAAAAATATTAAAGGGTCCAGCTCCCGGAGATTAGACGATGAGTTGGTTCTTGTTCTAGATCCCATGCTGATGCTAGATGGGAGGGAAGTACTGATAGGTTGCATAAATCCAGATTGATTCGAGGATGGAGAATCAACATGGAAAAGCATGGCAAAATGCCGACATATGTCGACAACATAGTCATCCTTCTCATCATGTAGACTGGTGTCAGAATTAGCTGAAATGACTGCAACAAGTAGAGTCTTGAAAACAGATTTCTCAGCCAGTAGTTGTGTTTTTGTCTTCACACCCAAGTCTCCCTAGAAACAGAAGGAAAAGGAAAGAATCAGTAAAAAGAATAAGAGATAATCAATGAAATCTTTTTGTTTTAACAAGAAAGTAAAATCATTCAAAATATATATATATACACACACACACACATAAACACACACAAAAAACATCCAGAAATCACTAATATTATTTAACGAGAGAGCTACTGTGACACCTGATTCAAAGTTTCAAAAAAACATTAGCAACCCTACCAACCTTCGTATCTGAAGCATCATTACGACGCCTTGAAGGATCCAACGAAGAGATCAGCAATGTCCCAAGAACGCCAGGGCTGACACCCTCACCAGAGACATTTTCCCTCAGATTTAACAAAGAATCAAGACACACTCGAATAAACTGAAGAGCCTGCTTCCTGTAGAATGCTTCCATACTTGTACCTTGCATTACCGCGGCAACTGCTTGGTGTATACATCTGTCTAGAGGAACTAAAAATGGAGTTGCCGGCTCAAAAGTCAGAACCAGACGCAGTCCATGCTCTGGATTTTCCTTGCATTCAAGTGCAAGAGGCTCCCGCAGGAATCGCCTGTTACGACCCCCTAATTTACCTAAGAGTTCCAAGGACTTTGTTCCCCATGGGTAAGGAGGAGGCCTTAAGTGAGACCATAAAGCAAGTATGACCTCAGACATTAAATTTGCCATGCTAGGTTCCAAAAAATCAGGGTTAAGGCTGTCAATCCAAAACTCAAGTGTGCGCAGAGCTAAACTCACAAGGTCATCACTACCTTTAAGAGCAAGAACAAGAGGTTTCATTAGACGAGGAATGTGGGGAAGCAAAGAGCTCAAACGGGCAGGTAAAATCAGGCAAAGCTCCAAAACCAAGTCCCGCATATCTTCACAAAGTGGCCCGTCAAGCATGGACAGCAACATATTGAGGCACGGTTGCAGAGATGGTATAAGATCACGCATCAATGAATCAAATTTTGCACTGTTCAAGGCACGAAACATGCTACGAAGAAGGTGCATGTAACCAAGGGGTTTCTCAACTTCAGTGGCACTCTTCATGCAAACTTCCATTATTACGGGCACGTGAGGCTGAAGTGTGCGTTCACAGCTCTCTGGTGCTTTTGCTGCAGCAATGAACAAGAATCGGAAAAGTTGCAATACAAGCTTTGCTGCAGGTGAATCTGGCTGCTTCAAGGCATCAAGCTTCGAGCTAACAAGGAAATTAATCAATACATCTGTGAATGGCCGGAGAACCTTGGGAGCTTGCAAAAGTGTAGAAAATATGTGCAAGAGCTGGTTGTTGGTTATCATGCAATCGAAGAGGTCAGGCATACAAAAGGAAAACATATCCATTATATCACGAGCTTCCATTATAGCTAGCATTTGTGAAAAGCATTGCAGTATGTCCCTATCCTCATCTTTTTCCTTGAAAAGAGCCAAACAGTGAACACCAGACTTCAGAACACCGGATGTCTTCCGCACCTAGAAGCAAAATAAAACTATATTAGCAAAAAAAAAAAATTCAAACATAGAAATCAAGAAGTTTCAAAGTGATGGACCTCATCCTCCCGCAGTCCCTTGAAGGGTTGGACTGGCAAATTTGAAGACTGTTGATTTTGTTGCTGTCACATGATAGGATTGTAAGTACAAGGGAATAATGTCTCACAATGTCAAGATCACATAAGTATCCACAGAATTGGAGATTAACACTACCTGTGGACGTGGCCAATGAGCATGGGTTATGCTCCATATTATTGTCTTCATTCCTGCCATGGGTTATTCATTTGAATGTCAGAATAAACTGTAAGTAAACACATAAACATGATAAACAGTGAAGATATTTTATAATGCATACCCACAGCAAGTGTCCTTATCAAACTTTTATAATCATGAACTTCCTTGGTGTACTCCATTGGGGGTTGCAAGTTCAGCACAGTCTGTAAATTATGCCCAAAGAGAAGGTCACCTCGAGTCATCAGTTAGGGATGGTCGATCGAAAAGCAGTACTGCTAACTCCAAGTAAGGAAATATCCACACAATTTACCTGTAATGGGACTTCAAGCTTCATTCTCAAATTTGGTTGCTCCTTCCCCTCCTCACCTTCTTCAAGCAACTGGAGAGATAGAATGGGGTAAATTAACCATTTATAATCAACAAAAAGGAAGGAGAGCATATCATGTAACTACATGTGTAATGTTTGCTGAGTACTTCATTACAAGGTTTTCTTATAATTTACTTTCCTGATCATTTACAATATGATTTCCTCCACAAGTTCATATATATCTTATCAACAGCCAACACAACCCATTTTGACCATTAAATTTGATATTTAGCAATCCATTTTGACCATTAGATTTGACATTTAGGCTTGGTACTGAAATATCTACTGTATCTGCAGAGTTTAATGTACTTTGATGACACATTAAGCAACAGTTCTTTCCAACATGCCCTACCCAAAAGAAACCATGACTGACATGTATACCTGGGGGATTGTTCGCTTTAGAGTCCTAAACTTCCCAACGAATGCATCCAATATGCGCCCCTGAGCAGTTTCAGACAAATAAGAATGGTTGATTCAGAAGAAGAACTGAAGTAATATTATAAAAATAAACATTTCTTACCAACAAAAGTCGAGCTTCGTCCATGCTTTGCTGATCAACACCCTTTTGATATATAGGCTCAACCTAAAGCACCACCACAAGCAGCACCTTACAAATAGTGGCAAAGCCAAAAAGACCGTTTTGTATGCTAGTACACAGAGAAGCAAATGGAGACAAAAACATAAACTAGCAAAATATAGCTTCAGTTTTCACTGCCAAAAAATGGAAAGGATATTAAGCATACCAGATTCAGCATCAAACGAGCAGATGTCGTGTGAATTACAAGGGTTAATGAAGAATCGTGCATATTCCGCGAGAACAAATAAATGATCCGTGACAACTGCACCAGAAGTGAAGTTTTGATTTAGTAGCAACACCATCCAAATAAAGGCACATGATTGCAGTGTCATTTATAAGTGATAAAATTGTTCTTTTATGTTGTATCCAGCAAATTCATATATCTCGACTAGTCGAAGAGATTAGACAAGGTATTTCACTACACTGTAAGTTATATCTCCATCATAACGCCGTAAGAACAGTGTTTAGCTATGGAGAAATCGCAAGAACAGCTTAACTAGTCAAAGTTCCACTATGCAACTACACAGATGCGAATTTAAAAAAAAAAAAGATGCATGAATTTAAAAAGAGCAAACCTGTGGAAGAGAGAGATCTTCTCTAACATAGTGCACCAATTCGGCAAGAAGGGTATACGCAAGAGGCTTTAATGTTTCGACACAAACTCTACCTGTGCCAACCAAGACCCTGACAAGACAAACAGGTGTTAAAAAAAACTCAATTAGGAATGAAAATAACTTCTCAAAAGTTTCTACCATGACACGACAGTGTGCCTTGTGCATCAATGAAAGTGCTACTCTACTTCTAAAGTAGTTTTCTGATAGCTAACACTGACTGAGTACAATGGAATACAATAATGGAAAGGTTTTTTTTCTTCATCAAGGAAAAATCACTTTATCATGAGATCTATGACAAGAGTGGTATTGGCTAAGGAGATTATCTGCACTATTTTTAAGAGCTCGGGAGAGAAAATTAAGTGCATTCATAGTTTCCTTTTTAGCAACAACCTTCTACATTCAAGGAGAAAATTGAAAATTTCAACTATTTATCAATCTTTCTAGTCATTCCTTAACATGGACCAGATCCATCCCTTAACACATAGTTCATTGTTGGAACCAAATCCGTGTACTACCCTTAGAACGACTAAAGTGTTTGTTAATTTTTCTGTGCATTTTATTTTAGGAGAATTCAGCCTTGCAAAATAAGGGGAGCCCTGGTGCAGTGGTAAAGTAGTTGCTTCACAAGTTCAATTCTTGAAAACAGCCTCTTGCAGAAATGCAGGGAAAGGCTGTGTACAAAAGAACCAAAGTGGTCAGACCTTGGACCCTGCACAAGAGGGAGCCACGTGCGCCGGGCTGTCCTTTTTAGCTTTCAGACTTCCCAAAATAACTTCAATAAAATCCAGAGCATAGTAGACAGAAAACAAGAAGTATTTGACTCGTAATCAAAGCACAATAAAAGCCGAAATAAAAAAAAAAGATGAAACAATGTAGCCTTATTGGAAACTAAAACACAATTACTAAAACACGATAAAAAAGAACAATTTGCTAACCTTTCATCAAGAAGTGTGTCAATCCATGGGAACAGCCCTCGCCTGTACTCAGTGTTGAGAACTTGCTTCAGACCAACCAGTAGTTCCTGTAAATCAGTACATACAAATAAAAAAACAAGTATTTTCAAAGCACGTGCATATAATCACCCAAAATTGAGAAAGCTCCAGCCCAATTCTTGCCTTTCTGATGGAAACAGAATCAGGAGGGCATGTAACAAGCAAGTTCACGATGCTCTTGCATATGCTTTCTTCATATGATTTTATGTAATCTGCGTTGCTCTTCAGCAGGTACGTCAGGAATGACAAGGTCTGTGGCAAAAACCAGCAATTTATCACAAACTGTAAGGAGAAGGAATCGATATCAATATATAGAGGCTCAAACGTACCTTGACCTGCGCACCCTTCAGATCATTAAAGGGCGTTTTAAGGTGTGGTGGCACCTTGTCCGGCCCCTTGATAGAGATGGCAGAAACCATGAGTGGCAGCAAATACGGGATATTTGTCTGCACAAGCTTGGCATACAACTGAAAGAGAAACATCACCACAAGAGGGCTCTCCGTAACTATTTTGAATGACCGAGCACTTGGGTTGAGCTGCCCACCTCCAGGCATTGCCATTGTGCCAGGGGTATCAACAGTGGGGTCCAAATGCTGCATGGGCATGGCAGTGGGCACATTGGCATTGGCGTTGGGATTATCAAAGAAGTAGGTGACTGTATTTGGGAAGTTCCGGTATATGGCAACAACAAAATCCAGAAATGGCTGCACCTCCGCCTCAACGGTAGGGCGGAAGTTACGGAGGAGGTCAAACACTATTCGAATTGCAAGGAGAGCATTGTCTTCATTGTCCTGTGTTAGCACACGGAGAGAAAGCTTGAGCAAATCCTGCACAAACGGTCGGAGTACCTCGCTGTGTGGTAGGCGGTTGAGGATCTCTATCACAACATTCCGCAGCTTGTGCTCAGCATTTTCAGTGGCTTGTGGCTTGGTGTAATTGTTGAGGATGGCTGAGAAGGCCCTGAAGTAATAGCGAAGGAAGCTTAAGTAGTCTGGAGTGTGTGTCATCTCCAGGCTGTCCCGAACCTCCATGGCAAGCTGTAGCCGGACTTGCACAGCTGCAGATTAACAGCTAGCTATCAGGACACTGAGACAGGTGAAACATCAAGACATCGAGCAAAGACTATTTTTATTATTTTTGAGTTACGAAATGTAAATGTGTCTATTCTAAATCACAAAACGAAGTGAGGGAGTAAGGTAAGCAGCTCCAGAAAGAAGCAAAAACAAACTAAAGAAGAAAAACACTAAATATGCCAGGGTGCAGTCTACACCGTGTAAGCTGAAAACATGAAGTTCAAGTGAAATTCAAAGAGAAATCAAGTACGAGAGACGGAGTGATAGCAGAGGACAACGGAGAAAACTGTTACAAACAACGGAAACGGCAAAATGAAAAAAAATTATGTCCAGACATTCGAGAATTCTCAAAACCAAACTCCCCCCACGAGAGAAATCACGAGGCAGCAACGCAAAGGCAACAGAGAATTCACGGGCACAGCGAAACCGAAATGTGCAGTGGGGAATTGGGGTGGGAGCGGGAGGGGATCGCGGCGGGGACGTACGAAGTTCGGCCTCGAGGAGCCGCTGCGAGTGCTGCTCCATGTTGCTGCTGTTGATGGGCGCCATGGCGGGCGACCCACCGGTCGGCGTCCAGCTCCAAACCCCTACCGCGCCAGGGCTTAGGGTTTTGGAGATCCGAGAAGGGAGGGCTCCGCGACCCGCCGCGGCGGAGGAGGGATGAGTGGGCGCGGGGGGTGGGAGGAGGTGGGAAACGCGGGATCGTTTCCCCAGACGTGAACGGAGCGGAGCGGGGCGGGGCGGGGGCTCGCGAGCGAGCCGAGGGTTTGGAAGACGGGGGAGAGAGGGAGGGAGAGCGAGGACGACGAGAGCCGGGGGCGATGGGTTCGGGGCTATACAAGGGGGCCGTGGCTCGAGGGCGCGGCGGTTCGGGTCCAGTGAGTCCAGTCAACTCCCGGACGGATCGGTGCGTACCGAGAAGGGCCAGATTTTTTTTTCCCGTCTCTTGCTTTCGGCCAGGCCATGGGGGTGGCCCTGGGCCCGGTGCCAGAGGTGGTATCTGGGCTGTCTCGCGAGCGGGCCGAGGGTTTGGAAGACGGGGGAGAGAGGGAGGGAGAGCGAGGACGACGAGAGCCGGGGGCGATGGGTTCCGGGGCTATACAAGGTGGCCGTGGCTCGAGGGCGCGGCGGTTCGGGTCCAGTGAGTCCAGTCAACTCCCGGACGGATCGGTGCGTACCGAGAAGGGCCAGATTTTTTTTTTCCCGTCTCTTGCTTTCGGCCAGGCCAGGGGGTGGCCCTGGGCCCGGTGCCAGAGGTGGTATCTGGGCTGTCCTGCTGTCCATCTGAGCTGAAACCAATCATTGTCGCCTCTGCTCCTCGTCGTCTCGGAAGCTCCGCAATGAAGCCGCTTCAAGCTCACAAGGCTTCTCGTTGGAGCGAGCCGCTGGAGGAATTTATCGATGCGAGTCGTTGGGCTGCCCGTTCGATCCATCCGTGAGTCCACACAGCACGAATCGACCTTTGGACAGCAGGGCAACGGTCTGTGAACGGTTCCAGCCAATTTTTCCCAAATGGTACTTGCTTCAAAATTCCATCCTCCGGCACCCACGTCGGCGATCCGGCGCCTAACAACCTCCCCGTCCGCGCACACGCCGCCAGAATGGTGCCCCGATCTCCTGACGTGCACAAATCTCTCGACGCCTCATCAGCTGATCTCGTTCGGCGGTTTGTTGCGGTGACTCGGCCAGGGAAGGACGGGCGTACGATGAACGCTTTTGGAACTTTGCTGAAGTTTTCTGAAGTTTCGTTCACTCTGTTTGGGTCCGGACGGGAAAAAACTTGTGTACCAACTGATAACAACTTCAGGCCCTGCTATCACTCACGCACTGATAACAACTTCAGTGTCATCTAAACTGGAAAATCACGAGGCTCTGAGTGCTGGATGTAGTATATAACAAGTGAATCCTTATTAGCTTTATCTGCAGATGGCGTATGTTGTTAATCATTGGTCCAGTGGTCCATTACTCCCAAAACCACCGCTATTATGATACTCCATCTGTTTTAAAATATAAACATTTTTAAGTTTAATTAAAGTCAAATTTTTATTACTTTAATTACTAATAATATATAATTGATAATGTTTTATTATATAAAAATTATTTTTTCTAATTCAATATGAAATAAACTTTCATAAAAATATATTTTTATATCAAAAATTATGTTATTTTTAGATATTATTAGTTAAAATTAAAATAGTTTGACTTTATACAAAACTAAAAATGCTTATATTTTTGAACCAAGTAGTACTACGTATACTGCTGTGCTGTCGATCTGAGTCAAGTCAGCTGCAACGAGATAATCATCCAGAGCAGCTAACGCACCTACATTACGGCGACCTCTGACCAGCGCGATGATAAACAAACTAACGCGACCATTTCTCTCATCCATCCTCGCAAGAAACTCTAACCCAATATGGAGCGACCAAGTTCAACTTGCAATATCCAATAAGCGATTTCAGCATTAAGTTATAGAGTGGATAACAAGCAAACCAAGATTTTTCACATGACAGTAGCTAGGAAACCACACAAGCATATATATCCCTGTCGAGATCACAATAAATTTCTTACTTGTCTTAGGGATCACATAATTTTTTCGTGAAATGATGAGCATGCACGATAAGGCACGTACGTACTACCGCATCTTGTTTGATCACCATCAAATTTCAGTAAAAATAAATGAGACCACTACTTTGCCACAAGCAACTTCCGTTTGCACTTCGTTTTGTATACACCCAAGTAGCCTATAAGGCTATAAATACGACACAGGTCACACAGCCATGCCGTAAGCGACCATTTATCATTCGTAAGCTAGTAAACTATAGCCAATAATAAGAGATCGAATGGAGGAAGGCATCAAACAGGAGCCGAAGGCGGCGGCAGAAGGCACAGGCCAGCAGGCGACGAGGAACAACACGGCCGGGGTCATGGCGGACGCGACGTTCAAGGGCCTCGGCGACGTGCTCAAGCTGCTGCCGACGGCGACCGTGATCCTGTACGAGGTGCTCAACCCGATCGTGACCAACGCCGGCGCGTGCCGCCTCGGGCACAAGGTGGTCACGTCGGTCCTGCTCGCTCTTTTCGCCTTCTCCTGCGCGTTCTCGAGCTTCACCGACAGCTACGTGGGCGCCGACGGCAAGGTCAAGTACGGCCTCGTGACGCCGCGCGGCCTGCTGCCGTTCGCCGACGCCGAGAGCAGGGGGAGGGACTTCTCCAAGTACCGGCTAAGGCTGGCGGACTTCGTGCACGCCGCCTTCGCGGTGGCCGTGTTCGCCGCGGTGTCGCTCCTGGCCGACGCCAACACGGTCGCGTGCTTCTACCCCGCGCTCCGGGACCAGCAGAAGAAGTTGGTCATGGCGCTGCCCGTCGTCGTCGGCGCCCTCGCCAGCGTCGTCTTCGCCGTGTTCCCGTCCACGCGCCATGGGATCGGGTACCCGCCGGCGAAGCCCGAGACTAGCGCGCTGGCGACGCAGTAGGCAGGCTTTGGACCTTGGGAGCCAGTGCTCAGTACGAATCGACCATACGTGCGTCCATGCCGTGTTGGCATATGTTTGTGCGTATATTTTGTACATTCACTGTCGGGATCACGTATCCCGGGTACCTAACAGATCGCTCCAACGAGAGAAAGTCGAGGGTCGGACGACACGGGCTTCGACCCCTCCGCGACGACCTGCGACGGCTATCGCATAGCCGCGCAAGGGCGCGAAGACCCCGGGCCCTGAGGATAACACCCGGGAGCGATCCCCAGAAGGCAGGTACCGCGTTATGGTACATTTACTCCAGGGACCAGCTGCCATCCGTCCCGACGAGACAGGACGAGGTTCACCACGGCGACACTCCAGCAAAAAGCTGCGACGACTGCCAGACACGATGGGTCAGCGCTGTAGCTGGCACAGTGGCGCCGAACAGGTATCACTATACCCGCCGACACGCCCGACGTGACGGGTCATGAACGCGCCTGGACGGAACGAAGTGATGTCGACAACGACGGGTGGGTCCACCTGTCGGCGAGACGGCAGGATTTCGTAAGACCCATTGCATGTAACCTCAGTGCTCCCCCTATATAAAGGGAAGCCCAGAGAGCGATAAAGAGAGAGGTGGATCAACAAACAAAACAGAC
This sequence comes from Zoysia pacifica, assembly GCA_001602315.1. NCBI lineage: Eukaryota > Viridiplantae > Streptophyta > Magnoliopsida > Poales > Poaceae > Zoysia > Zoysia pacifica. Next base: position 39,755 of record BCLH01000310.1, on the reverse strand, counting down.
CTCGATTTTCCCACATCCAGGGTCCTCCGGCGAAGAGAGGCCCCCGTCTTATAACATTATCCTCGAGATAATCCGCTCCCTGAACGTAGGGTATTACACCATCCGGGTGGCCCGAACCAGGTTAAAAATCCCCTTGAGCCCATCCTAAATTAGGCTATATCGAATCCGAAGGCACACTTTCCCTCACGACCGTATATTTACTGTGCCGGTGGTCAGAACGCCGACACACATGTTGCATATATGTGCTGATCGTGTCATCTCAATCAAATCCATTCGTTTATGGTTCACCCCTCTCAACCTCGAGGTGATAGTCTCGCTGAGCACGGTCTCTGTAATCTGTTTCTTCCTCTTCATTGAATATTGAATTCTGATTGAAATAGTCTCATCAGCCCACGCCCGACCATTCAAGGCGTAAAGGAAATCAAAGCGCAACTCAAACTACGTACCAGTAGGCTAGCCCAAACACAACTGCTGCATCCGGTTTTAAAATAGTGACACTGTTAATTTTTAACATCAATTTTAATTATTTGTTTTATTTAATTTTTTGTTTAAATATGTAAAATTTTGTTATTATTTAATTTATTATTAAAATAATTTAAATTATGGCTAATAATTTTACACATTAATTTTTTTAATAAAATTAATAAATTAATGTTAAAAGTAAACGGCGTCAATAATTTAAAACCGAAAGAAGTATTACCCTTCTATTTAGTGTTGAATTGTGATTCAAACATGGGTACCTGGAATTTCGATTAGGCATTTGTGTTTGAGATTAGTTGAAACCTCGGTGTCGGGATATACGGTTGGGTGTGAGGCGTCAGCGTCATTTGCATCACGAACATGATCGTGTGCTACCTGCCTTGCCGTGCATGCCTTCAGTTCAAGGACCGTGAATCGTGTTCAGTGGTGGTGGTCAGTCGTTGGTTGTGGTATCGCGAAACGTAAACACAATCGTATTCGGATTACAGTTCTATTACAAAGGAAATGAGATAATACAGAATCTGTTTGGTTTCCAAACTGTAACAAATGAAAACATGCCCGATGTAGTCCGGCGTTTTGTTCAGAATACCATTCAGAGTAGAACAAATGAACCTGTCTTAAAACTAAAGAATCATGATCGACGACAGCGCTACCATCGACGTGGAGCTTCTTCTCGATATACACGAGAACGCCGCTGCCGCCATAGAGGACGCGAAGCAGCATGGCGACGAGTGCGCCTGGTTGGCCTCACCTCCGTGGCCATCGTGCGGCCTACCGGAGCAGATCCGGCCATCGGACGCCAGCTTGACGACAAGAGGCCATCTGCCTCCCTACGTCGACCGCCGCCTGTAGCCGGAAGTGAGGCATGGGAGGGAATCGCCACGTCGTGCTCCACCAAGAGGGAGGCATTTGAAACTTAAAAAAGACTCATTTCGTGCGTTTTCAACAATTTAACACACTAATATATTATCATACACACAGATAATTTTATATATATTGTTCACACAGATATATTAAATTATTGAAACTCTCACGAAAGAGTCTTAAATCATTAAAAAAAAAAATCAACAAGAAGGTCGTGTGCCGGCGGGATATGCTATTACCTCGTCGACATGTTCGAGATGCATGCGCTGAGGGCGGCGTGCTGATGGAAGGCATGGAGGAGGGGGCGCGGTGAGGAGGACGAGCTCCGGGTGAAATCATTTGAAGGGATGAGGTCTACTCGCAGCGAGTGAGGGGATCAACTTCAGGTGAGTCGCTCCTAACAAGACGGCAATGAGGTCGACCATTTGAAGGCACAGGTAGCCTAAGAAGAAGGAAGCCGACGCTGCGACATTGAAAGTGGCAACTGAATCAATCCGATTGCAATGGGGGAAGACCTGTATCAACTTTTACACAGAGCGGTATCTGATTACAATCGTATAGAATTACGGTGGTAGTCTTTTTTTTGACATAAAAAAGCGGAAGACTCCCCACTAATTACGGTGGTAGTTAAACAAATACTAATCTATCGTAATAAAATGACCCTGCAATCAAATTCCTTTACATTTGCATGAACCAAACGACACCCTGATGTTTAAACAGTGCTCAGCACTGCCACTGTGTCCATCACCGTTACTGTTGGAAAACGCGACGCATCGCTGATACGATAGGCGGGCTATTGCAATGTGCCGCCGCCGCGTCCCCTCTAGTCCTCCTGCCGGGCCCACTCCCTGACACCCACGTCTCCTCCCCTTCCCCCTCCATTCCTGTCGCGTCGCGCGGGTGGGTCGCGAGCGAGGCCGACTAAACCCTTCCCCCCTCCCGTCGACGCTACTCGCCGCCGCGCCGGCACCGGGGGCGCCGCCATGAAGCCCTCGACGCACTTCCCGGAGATCGGGAAAAAGCCCAAAGGTACGCTCCCTCCTTGCCTCCTCGAAAATTCACCCGGATTCCGGGCTGCGGAGCACTTACTCCTCAGTCTAACGGCTGAGCAATCTCGCGCAGATTTGATCGCCAAGGACCACGGGTTCAACATCGCGGCCTACATCTCGTCGGGAGCGGTACGAGAGCCTCGCTTCCCTGAGTTCCCTCCTCCCTGGATTCCTGAGATTCCGTTGCTCGCGTGCCTCGATTGGGGCTCGCTTCGGACTGTAGGCTGAAGCTAGGTTTTGCTCTGTGGTGGGTCTGGGTGAGGATGCGGTGCTAAATGCTAATTCATTTGGTTTATTAGATGAGCCCGTGGACTACCTCTACCTATTGTTGCTTGTTTTTAGGGTCACTGAGCTAGCAGTTAGTGCTAAGCATGCCCCTTACCGGGGATCACCTAGTGCTGCTTGCATTGTTGGTAACTACTATTGGCTACTTGCTAGTGATAGTTCGACACATCAGGGGTTTATGAGCTTCGTCAACTTCTGACCAATTTTGTTGTTTTTCAATACGTGGATTACCGAGTTTTGATGCCTGGATGAATCAGGTTCTGTACCTTCCTGCTATGGATGTTGTTGTAATGATATCAGGTATCTAGAAAGCTTGCAGATGTAGCATCAAGACTAGAACAAATGATTTTCTGACAAGGGTAATAACGTGAAGTGAACGGTCCACGGATATTATCTCCACGTTTATTGTGATTCTCCTTGATTAGCCTTGGCACGTTTGTGGGTTAGATTTCTGGCTTGACTGTTCTAGGATGTTGAACTTTCAGACTATGACATCTGGCATGATTTTGTTTGTATGCCGATTATATAAGAATTCAGGATGATGTATTATGTAGCTATATGTAATGGAATTTTTCGGTTGTTTGTTAGGATGTCATTGCTGCTGCTCTTCGCAAACATGTCGAGGAGGAAGCCCGAGATCTCAGTGGTGAAGCGTTTTTAAGGTTTATGGATCAGCTCTATGAGCAGATACATACTCTATTGCAGAGCAATGATTTTTCTGAGAATTTACTGGCTCTCCACGCTATTGATGCATTAATCGATGTGCCCTTTGGGGAAGGTGCATCCAAGGTTTCAAAGTTTGCTAGTTTCTTGAGGAATGTATTTGAAGCAAAGCGTGATCCTGAAATCCTAGTTCCAGCAAGCACAGTGCTGGGTCATTTAGCAAAAGCTGGGGGAGCAATGACTGCAGATGAAGTGGAGCGACAGGTAAGCTTAAGTTGTTTCAGTTTGCTTGAAAAGAAAACCACATTTTTTTTTTCATTTTGCTGACAATCTCTCCTTTTCAAAGATTAAAACGGCTTTGGGGTGGCTTGGTGGGGATCGTGTGGAGTATCGTCGATTTGCAGCTGTACTTATTCTCAAAGTAAGTTGAAGAGATCAGCACTTATTTTTCTCTGCATTCTTTCAGTGATGCGTGCAAAAGACCCAAAGTGGCCGGATCCTTCCATGCACCGGGCTGCCCATTCTTTCAATGACTCTTCTATAATGAAGATGAAACAAGTTTTTTGCTACTTCTGTTTCGTTTACGACTATTTTGTGTCATATAGCTGTTATGACATACTAGATTTTAGAATCATTATTTACATAAACTGAATGATAAATCACATTGGTTGTGTAAAGTATCGTAAATTTAATTAATCTTTTTTCTGGATTTTAGAATCCTCTATATCCGTATGCTCCTAATTAATATTCTCTTACAATGATATAGTTAAATTTGTGCAAATACTATTCTCAGATAAACCGCGATATATTTTGTTAAGATCTATGCTTTTTCATATTGTAGGAGATGGCTGAAAATGCATCCACAGTTTTCAATGTTCATGTTCCTGAGTTTGTGGATGCTATATGGGTAGCGTTGAGAGACCCCAAACAGGCTGTTCGTGAAAGAGCAGTGGAGGCATTGCGTGCCTGTTTACACGTTATTGAAAAGAGGGAGACGCGCTGGCGCGTCCAGTGGTGAGTAATTATGTTTTGCAGATTTGGTTTTATATGTCATGGAATGGCTATATGAATTAAGTCAATTAAGTTGTTGGATAATGAGACACCATAAGGCTGGAACTACTCAGTTGTTTGTCACTAGCATTTACATGATATTATTGAGCTACTTTGGATAGAGAACTATTGGCTGAAATAATTTTAGTGATCTTCTGTTAGTTTGTGATTTGATGCACATCATTCCAAAAGGTTTGAGAGAACCTCTCACTGTTTTCACCATTCTTACAGTTGTTGACTATGGGAGGTTTGAAAATGGAAAATTATTACAATTTGGGGTTATCAGTGAAGTGTACCTATTTATTGTTCTCAATGGGAGGTTGGCACATGTCAGTTACTCATAAGACTATTTAAGCTTGTGCTAGGGTACCTTTAACTTTCAGTCGACTCATGCGGATTTATTGGTTCACTGGTCAAGATTATAGTGCTTGATGACAACATATGTCTCGAAGATAGTTAAGACTTTGTGGCCTATTCGATCATGAGCTATATTGTTCTTTTCTTAGGGTTTTAAAATTATGCATAAGTATTTCTGCTTGCAGCAATATTTGTCTTAATGTCGGCGACTCAGTGATAATGTCAATAACACATCATTGCTTTTTAATGAGGGAAAGATCACTTCCATTGTTGCAGATTGCTGCCTGTACTTCTGCAATATCTCCTTCTTGGACTTAATTTTCATTTCATAATTTTATCAGGTATTACCGCATGTGTGAAGCAGCACAAGTTGGACTTGGCAAAAATGCTTCCGTTCATAGCATTCATGGCTCACTATTGGCAGTTGGAGAATTGCTGAGGTTAGTGTTTTTTTTTATATATATTGGAGTATTTTTTTTGAAAATTTATGCATTTATGGTTTTTGTTGAGGATATTTTATTGTTTAATTATGTCCATGTTTCTTTATATATCTCTGATTATGGAATCCATATTGAAGTATGTGATGTGAACAATGCTCCAAGACAGCATCAGGGTCATAAACAATATAATTTAGTTCTGATATTAGTGCACAGCTTCTCATTCTATAATCTTGTGGCATGGCTTGCAGGAATACAGGGGAGTTCATGATGTCGAGGTACAGAGAAGTTGCTGATATAGTCCTTGAATATTTGCGGCACCGGGATCAGCTTGTTCGTCGTAGTATAACGTCACTTCTTCCTCGAATTGCCCACTTCCTACGTGACAGATTTGTGACCAACTACCTAAAGGTTATTCTCAGTACCACAATTCTGGAATTCAGATATATATATTAATCCCTTTTGATTTAGTTACTTGCTTTTGTTCCTGATTCTGATATCATAGTAGAAAGATTGAGACATTAATCTATGCTGTTGTGTGACGAGGTTTCTTTTCATTCTCAGGTCTGCATGGATCATATCCTTTTTGTTTTGCGTACACCAGACGAGCGGGCTAGTGGGTTTATTGCACTTGGAGAGATGGCCGGCGCTCTGCGCGTTGAACTTGTGCCATATTTGCCAGCAATCACCTCACATTTGCAAGAAGCAGTATGCTCTGGCATTCCTATTTTACTCTCTTATTTACTTGAATTTTATCATGCTTGTTGCCTAACTGGTGCTTTCTTTTTCAGATTGCTCCTAGGAGAGGAAGACCATCTCTTGAGGCGATAGCTTGTGTAGGAAGTTTTGCGAGTGCAATGGGTCATGCAATGGAGCCTCATATTCGTAGTGGACTGCTTGATGCGATGTTTTCGGCTGGTCTTTCAGACAAACTTGTAGAAGCACTAAAGTCTATAAGCACGAGGTAATTTTTTTGCATTTTAAATTTTAATCACTTGTTTTATTTGTGGCCATAATGTAACCTTACCATTTTGTGCAGCATTCCATCTTTACTACCCACAATACAGGAGCGTTTGTTGGATTGTATATCTCAAGCACTTCCCAAATCTTCGGTGAGGTCAGGTTCTGGTGTTGGTCGAGCAAGCAGGACAAGCAGTGTACAGCAGTTTGTAGATTCTAGTAGTCCTGTTCTTGTGCAACTTGCACTACAGACTCTAGCAGACTTCAATTTCAAGGTTTGAAATGCTCTGGTTTGCTAAACGATGGTACGATCTGAAACTTACAAATATACGTTTGTTTCAGGGTCATGAGCTCCTTGAATTTGCAAGAGAGAGTGCCATCCTTTATTTGGAAGATGAAGATAGCAGTACCAGAAAAGCTGCCTCTGTGTGCTGTAGCAGATTAGTTGCAGATTCCCTTTCAGCTTCCTCTACTTCACAGTTTAGTTCAAGTAGGTCAAATCGTATGGGAGGAGCTAAGCGCCGGCGTCTTATAGAGGAGGTTCGTCTTAAAGCCTCATATTCTGGGCAGTTTTTTGTGATGTATATTTATTTATGCAATGTTACGCTCTTGATCTTATTTGTAACTGTGTTTTCTATGGCCTGTCTTTCTGGAATGAGCATCATTACTTTACACATCACATGGGTATAAATAACTCCTATGTTCCAAACGAGGCCTAAGATCTTTTTTTTGGCAACCCTTATAATGGCCCGGAGAGCATTGCCTCACTTCTCCCCCATTCTGCTGCTATGAGAATAATGGTCCGACTGGGAAATAAGTTTTGCCGTTACTAGTGTTGTGAAGAGTCATGCAAATATCTGGCCCTTTTTCCTCCTTATTCTAATAAGTTTTGCCGTTACTCCTTCAAGCAGCTTTGGGAATCATGCATCTTGTAAATTTGATTCCTTACTCTAATATAAGCACTGTAATCTATGACCATATCACCTGTCATATTAGTTACATTCAAATGCATGCCTTATTCAGAACATGATTAGCGATATATTAAGCTTGATTTCTTTTTTCATGCTTATGATCTATCCAAATGCATGCCTTATTCGAAACATGAGAGAAAGGCACAATGTGATAAGTGCTAGCAATTTTTTTGTAGTTAGACTTTTTAGGTACTTTAGACAGTAAATCGGGTTTAGAAAAGCGAAGGCAATTTTCTTGTCAACAGTCTTACTGCTACTCATGTTTCACACCACCAAGATGTGACATGGGATTCTTTACAGTCAGTGACTTGGTTCTTGTCATTCATGTATTTTATATTCTTATGCCATAGGAACCTTATACTGTTCTAAAGCTAATTACGATGATATTTTCAGATTCGACTTATGCTGATTATATATGTTGTATTTTTACAATTTTACCTTCATCTGCAGATAGTGGAGAAACTTCTGATTGCTGCTGTCGCTGATGCTGATGTTGGTGTTAGAAGTTCAGTCTTCAAGGCCCTGTATAAGAATCCCAGTTTTGATGATTTTTTGGCACAAGCAGACATCTTAACTTCAATTTTTGTTGCCTTAAATGATGAGGTACAGTAAACTACATGCTGTGATATTAAGGGCCCCTTTGTTTGAGCTGGAGCTTTTGAGCTTTTAGAAAAGCTGGCTGGTGGTTAGTTGAAAAGCTGGTTGATGGAGTATTGACTATTGGCTTTTGCAATATATACTTAGCTTCTCTGCACACCAAAAGCCAGAAAAGCAGCTCTGGATGAGCTTTTCAGCTTTTAGTTCATTTCCTCAGAAGCTAGCTTTTCAGCATTCCAAAAGCCAGCTTTTCAGAACCTTGTTTGTTTCAGCTTTTCAGGTTTCAGCTTTTCAGCTGGAAAAGCCACCTTGAAAAGCTGAAACAAACAGGGTCTTAAGGGCCTCTTTGTTTGAGCTGGAGCTTTTGAGCTTTTAGAAAAGCTGGCTGGTGGCTAGTTGAAAAGCTGGCTGATGGAGTAGTGACTATTGGCTTTTGTAATGTATTTTCTAGCTTTTGGTGTGTAGAAAAGATAAAAATACATTACAAAAGCCAACATCCAAATTTCACCAGCCAGCTTTTCAACTAGCTACCAGCCAGATTTTCTAAAAGCTCAAAAGCTCGAGCTCAAACAGAGGGCCTAAGTAGACCTATTACCAACTGCTTCCACACTGGGATCATTTACGTTCAATAGTTAATATGCTGTCCTTTATTAAAGCTCCTCATAATAGGGATTTGTTAATGTATTATCTGAATTCTGTATAAGAGAATGTGAGGATCTGCATTAGTGTGCTTTAATCGTGCTAGGATGTTGACCTGAGCAGTTATGTCTCCCCGCCTTTAGATATGTTACATAGTTTACTTACTTCTGATCTTCAGTTGGGAGAGATGTTTGAAATTGTTACTTCCAGTATCAAGACGAATCTTCTTCCTAACTAGAGTGCTTGACTAAACAAAATTTTTACTAGGGTGGAATTATAAAAGCTGTCCTAAACTTGTTGGCATTACTTTGGATTGCAGTGTCTTAACTGAATTGCACTTAATGCATTCTATTGCACTATGGATATGGATTCGTATTAACTTTTTATTCGTATTTGATAGTTGGAGAGATGTATGTTGAGAGACAACCCCCCCCCCCCCCTCTGTTGTACTTTGTTGCTTCCTCTACTTAATGAAATGACACGCAATTCTCTTATTTTTTTGAGAAAAAAAATAGTAAGTGAAATTATAGAGCATTGACAGCATGTTTTTTTTACTCTGTGAATTCTTAGGAATATGATGTCAGAGAACTGTCAATTTTAGTTGCCGGCAGATTGTCTGAAAAAAATCCCGCATATGTACTGCCTGCCCTTCGTCGCTATCTTATACAGCTTCTCACATATCTTGACCAGAGGTGCAAACAACTACGTTTTTATCTGATAATGAATCAGGGTTCCATTGTTATATTCCCTATATGTCTGCAACATCATGGTTCTGGACGTTTTTTTTTTGTGTTATCTGCAGTATGGACAGCAAGTGCAGAGAAGAAAGCTCTAGATTATTGGGTTGCTTGATTAGGAGTTGTGCACGGCTAATACTTCCTTACATTGCACCTGTTCACAAGGTTAGTAAGGAATGAAATATTTTGATGTTTATTCGAGGAATCATGCTACCAACATTGTATTTTATTTCAGGCACTAGTGACCAGGCTATGTGAAGGAACAGGACCGAATGCTAATAATGCATTAGCTGCAGGAGTACTTGCCACTGTTGGAGAGCTGGCCAAAGTGGTATTTGTTCATCACTTCTTATCATATGGTGTTTGATCTATTTATTGGATTTGATGATGATAAAAATAGCCCAACTTGTGACAATTTGCTGCATATAGGGTGGTTTTGCTATGAGGCAATATCTTCCTGAGCTAATGCCTGTAGTTGTGGATGCTCTATTGGATGGAGGTGCTATTAGTAAAAGGGAAGTGGCAGTAGCAACCCTTGGACAAATCATCCAAAGCACAGGGTAGGCACTTTTGTTCTGTATTTCACTTGTTTATTAAATTACATTCAATTCATTCATATTTTCTAAAATAGCATTGTGCATGATTTTGTGACTAATATGTACGCCCTATATTTTGAAGTTTAAGGCAGGGTATAACGTGTTTTGTCTTTAAAACTTTTTTTGTCCATTAATTATATTTTAATACATGTTGATAGATAAATTAATGACCGTCCGATAGTGTTTTTTAAATGTGAACCCAATGCTATCATATTTATATCACATAATACCACCTGTGGGATTAATTGTTGATTGAAAAATCATGAAGTTTGAATCTTAAAATGCTTTACAAAATGCAAAGGAGGGAGAATTTTGATGTTTGTAACAACAGTTATGATCTCAACAGTCATATCTTTAGTTGCTATTTCTGTGTTCAAAAATCATGCTTTTAACCACCATTTCACTGTTGAGTATACTGGAAAGCAGCATTTTTGAGATTGGTTGTGCTGGATAATTCCCCTGAATTGTGACTCTCGATTTGTTTGTCCATTTAAGGTTTCCTTGGTGCCTCTCCTATACAATTTGTTTCTACATTACATGCCGTCATGCTTTACAATCTATCATCTGATCTATTGTTTGTTACTCCTAAAATATTGAGAATAATTATTTGATAAAGCCTCTGTATTTGTTTCCACTTTTATACCTAATTTAGTGCTGCAGTTTGAACATGGCATTTGTGTTTTCTTGTTTGACCCACTAGGTATGTTATTGCCCCCTATAATGAGTATCCATCATTGCTTGGCTTGCTTTTGAAGTTGCTGAATGGTGAACTGGAATGGTCGACCAGACTAGAAGTGTTGAAGGTATATTCGCATGGTGATTATTGTTCCACGAAATTATCGCTCAGGATCAAGCAGTCAGGGAATTATTTCTTTGTTCCAGGTTTTAGGGATTATGGGCGCCCTGGACCCTCATGCTCATAAGCGGAATCAGCATAATGTTCCTGGTCAACATAGAGAAGTCTCGCGGCCAACAATTGAGACTGCTCAACATATTGTTTCCATGGAAGAGTTACCAACAGACTTCTGGCCATCTTTTTCGGCATCTGAAGACTACTATTCTACAGTATGGTTTTGGATTATTTTATTAGTAATGCTAGGTTTTATTATTATCCTTTGTCATCTTGTTCTAATGTTGCTAGGTTGCAATTAGTTCCCTCATGCGTATTCTTCGTGACCCCTCCCTTTCAAGTTATCATCAAATGGTGGTCGGCTCTCTTATCTTTATTTTTAAGGTATTAATTTGATTTGCAATTTAGCTGTTTTTTTCCCCAAAAATCTATTCCTTAGCACCATTATCTCTTAATTTCCCCATGTTTGTCTATAAATTTGCATGTAGTCAATGGGACTTGGCTGCGTTCCGTATTTACCAAAGGTGAGTCACTCTCATTTTGCTCTTCTTTACTGTGATTTATTTTCTGTTTTGTAGCATTTTTTTTGTCTCATTCCATTATACTACATATTTGTTTTATAGCAATAGCATCCCCTTTTCTCCTTTTCTGCAAGAGGCCATTTCTAGGACTCAAACCGGTGACCTCATGGTTACAAGGCAGCTTTACCGTTGCATTAGAGCTCCCTTCGACATGATATTACAGTGAGAAATAGTAATCAACAAGATGCCAATCAAATTGACAAAGCATGATATTACTTATAACAACCCATACAACCCACTAGATTTTTTTGATAATTTAGGACTCTTTGGTGGGGCATCGATAATTTGACACATCTGTGTGAATGACACATGGGACCATCAAATTGTCGAAGTCCCACGAAGTGAGTCCTAAATGTCAAAAAGCTCAAGTCAAATGGCCATACACAAGGTGTCCTGACTGATTGTTTTGGACTATGTCAAGGTTGAGTTAATAACATCGTAGTTTTATACTTAAGTATAATAATTGCTCAAATACAAAATATGGGAACATATTTTTATTGTAAAAGATTAAATAAGTGGATATACAAGTTTGATATTTTGCTTTTCAAGGTTCTCCCGGAGCTATTTCGAGCTGTTCGCACATGTGAAGATGGTGGTTTGAAAGAGTTTATAACCTGGAAGCTTGGGACATTGGTATCTATTGTCCGGCAGGTAATCTGTCCAAAAGTGCTCCACTTCTGTTCAAATTATCTTGCCAATATTGAAAAATTCTTTCCGTTACAATTACTACCTAGATCATTTTACTAAATTTAACTTATTTCGCAGCACATTCGAAAGTACTTACAAGACATACTCACTCTTATCTCGGAATTGTGGACTTCCTCATTTACCTTGCCCGCACCAAAACGGACTATACAGAGTCCACAGGGTTCACCGGTAATTGTACTGAACACTTACAATTTATTATGTTATGATGGCTAAAGGCAGCCCCGTGCACATAGCTCCTGCTTGCGCAGGGTCCGACAATTTTATATGTTACGCTGCCTACTGGCTTTTATATGTTATGGACTTCACTTATGGTGGACCAATATATTTGGCAATCCTGTGAGGTTGCTTGTGCATTGTTATGGCAGCAACAGTTGCAGTTATATGTTAGTTTGTTAGTAAGATAAGATCAGGTTGTTAGTTTGTTAGATCAGGTTGTTAGTCTGTTAAGGTTAGTTGTCCCCAGCGCCTATGGCTATAAAGGCAGCTGCGGGACAGCTGCGGGTAGAGAGAGAAGGCAAGAAAGGAAAAAGAAGACTAGGGTCTCTCTTCCCGTGCCGTGGGCTGAGGCCCTCGGCACCGTTCACAACAATTTGTATCAGAGCTGTCTTTCGCCGAGGGGAGTAATGCTATGGCAGCAACAGCTGCAGTTATATGTTAGTTTGTTAGGGTTTGTTAGTAAGATAAGATCAGATCGTTAGTTGTTTAGATTAGGTTAGTTTGTTAAATCAGGTTGTTAGTTTGTTAAGATTAGTTGTCCCCAGTGCCTATGGCTATAAAGGCAGCTGAGGGTAGAGATAGAAGGCAACAAAGGAAGAAGAAGACTAGGGTCTCTCTTCTCGTGCCATGGACTGAGGTCCCCGGCACCGTTCCACAACATGCATGTGTAGAATTTCTTAGTTATTTCCTTTTCTGCATGGTTGTTTTCACATTATTTTCGGTTGCATATTCTGATTTTGGCAATTCAAACATTGGGTTTTTTACATTTCTGAACTACTTTGTCTCCTCTAGGTTCTTCACCTTGTTGAACAACTGTGTCTAGCATTGAATGATGAGTTCAGAATGTATTTACTTCACATTCTACCAAGCTGTATTCAAGTCTTAGGTGATGCTGAACGATGCAATGATTATTACTATGTCCCTGACATACTACACACACTTGAAGTTTTTGGGGGTTTGTCTCCATTTCCCACTTCCATTAATGCTTATAGTGGATGTTTGTCGATTATAATTTGTGATGAATTGAATGGGTGCTCCCCCAGGGAATCTGGACGAGCACATGCACTTAGTTGCTCCGGTGCTTGTTCGCTTATTTAAAGTGGAACTGGTTGATATCAGGTGGCGTGCCATTGTCACTTTGACCAAGCTTATACCTAAGGTGCAGGTTAGTTGATACTCTTATCCGATCTGATTTACAATGTAGTTTTTTTTTACTAAAATTGTTTAGTTATCTTTTTTTTCCTGAGAGTAAAGGAGCATGTTGTTTTAAGCAATCAATTTTCACTGATCTGATCTTGTACAATTTAGAAATTTCTGCATATTATAATGCATATGCCATGTGTATTTTACTTTTCCTTTTCAGGTTGGTACTCATGTTTCGTCTTTAGTGCATCATCTGAAGCTTGTATTGGATGGGTAAGATTTATGATTAAAACTTTTTCCCAAGCATGATATGTTTTTTACTGAAAAAAATTGAAATCATTTATGGACCATTCATTTTTTACATCTAGAGTGCTCATTATATGTTGCAATTTGCTACCAGTACATGTCATTTACATATACTGGATTTCATTTAATCTAGAGCGCACACACTGGGAAGGTTTTATATAAAAATGGGCATTCTGCTTGTGAAATCATACGCCCTCTATCCCAATTTACTTGTCACTTTAGCTCTAGCACAGGAATTAAGGAGATGAAAAAGGTGAGTGCACAAAAAATGAGGAAGGAGATAGGGATTTATTGGGAAGAGAGATGTGTATTGGAAATGAGAATGACAAGTAATTTGGGAAAGGATAAAGTTCAAATTACCCTCAAGTATAGCCAAAGTCCAGATTACCCCCTAAACTGTTTTTTTGGTGCATTTTGTCCCCAAAACTTTGCCATTTGGCTCAATTTTTAGCTTAAGATTGCTCTTAGATGGGCATTCTGCTTGTGAAATCATACTCCCTCCGTCCCAATTTACTTGTCACTTTGGCTCTAGCACAGGAATTAAGGAGATGAAAAAGGTGAGTGCACAAAAAATGAGGAAAGGGATAGAGATGTATTGGGAAGAGAGATATGTGTATTGGAAATGAGAATGATATGTAATTTGGGAAAGGATAAAGTCCAAATTACTACCCTCAAGTATAGCCAAAGTCCAGATTACCACCTAAACTGTTTTTTGGTTCATTTTGTCTGCACAACTTTACTATTTGGCTCAATTTACTCCCTATTCCAATTTGTATTTTTTCTTTCTTTCTCCATATGTAAGAACAATCTTAAGCTAAAAATTGAGCCAAATGGCAAAGCATATAAATAGGTTGGGGGTGTAAAAGTGGGATGTTGTAAAAATTTATATGGACAGCTAATTTCTTGGTTTAATGTATTTGAAATGTTTGGTATATACAAATAAAGTAGAAGCATGTAACTTAGCGCAACTTTGGTTGCAGTAATTGGAACGTGATTTTCATGAAAACCACACCTTTTATAGGCAACTAATTGGTTGGGATGTATCTTTTGGTGTAAAAGTAGGATCGAGTAAAAATTTATATGGACAGCTAATTGCTTGGTTTATTGTATTTGAAATGTTTTGTATGTACAAATACAATGGAAGCATGTAACTTAGGTCAACTTCGGTTGCATTAATTGGAATGTGATTTTCATAAAGCCACATCTTTTATGGACAACTAATTGGTTGGGATGTATCTTCTGTTGTATTATTTCCTTTGAACATATCATTCGTGGCATTTTTGAACAAGTAATTTGCATATTGAGCTTATATTTCATTACAATATATGCGTAAGCTTCATTTACGGATGCAAGCGGGTGCCCACAAGAGACGCATTTAGTTCAAATTTTACGGGTATTTGTGGGTTACCTGCAAAAATTTGAAGTAGATGTGAGCTTGGGGGCATGCCCACTTGCATCCCTAGCTTCATTTGCTGGTTGTAAAATTATTTTCTCCTCATTTAAGTTATCTGAATGTTTCTTTTATTTCTTTCATGGCTAGCAACAATGACGATCTGCGGAAAGACGCTGCAGAGGCACTTTGCTGTCTCGCACATGCTCTTGGAGAAGATTTCTCGATATTTATACCGTCAATACGCAAAATTCTTGCCAAGCACCATTTGCGGGTATCTTAATTTTATTTCATGTATGAATATCTTTAATCTATCTATCTAATTTGTGCTTATTGTCATTATTTACAGTACAAAAAGTGGGATCAGATCGAAAATCGTTTAGTCAGGCGAGAGCCACTCACGACTGAAAATTTGTCTTCACAAAAGTACACACAGTGTCCACCTGATACCATTAGTGACCCCCTTAATGATTTTGATGGTGCCCCTTCCGGGGCTGCTGATGAAACACAGAGACAATCAAGAAGCCATCAGGTAAGATTTTATTCTCATTGTACCCTGCATACTTATCTGCATTTTTTTCTTCGACCTTTTAGCTTTAGACTTTAGATGTAACATGTTTGGTGTTGTCCTGTTATTTGTTTTATTTTGTGGGCATGAAATATCAGCTGGACCCTGTGACTTTGCAAATTTTGGCTTGATGTGGCAGGGCTTTGACAAAAACATGTCTGCTAAAGACCATTAAGTCCATCAAGATATTAGCTTCCAAGTTTTAGATTATTGTATTACATATGGGGTACGAATAGACATGCCAAATTGTTGCAAGCCTGTGATCCATAACCTGCTAGGATCCAAACTGTTGATGGGAGAGACTCAGCTAGTCAACATTTTTTTTTCTCGAACAGCATATGAGAACTGCATGCCATTTCATTAAAAGGAGGGTAAAAACAGGACAAAAAACAGGTCGAAGGGATTGAAACTCCTCTCCAGGAAAACAAACAAAAGATTTTTTTTTACCTTTCCCATGAACCAAGTGTTATCTGGACTGTCCTGAGTGGTGTTCCAAGCCACCTGGGCCAAATTAAAAAAACCTACCTAATGAGTTAGTTTTACTTTTTCATGGGCTTTAACAGAAAGATAACTCATTGGCAAAACACTCCAATGAAACCCTAGATAAATCTTTGACAACTAACCTTTTGTGTTGAATATTCAATTAGAAGATCAGACTTAACTAAGATAGTTCAAATTATTCTAGAAGATCAGAACTAACTGAGACAGTTTGCGAGACGAACAGACACCCAAATGGTACTAGATCTAAATACTAAAATTTAACTAGAGGTCACTCAGTGCAAAAGATCTAGATACAAACAAAGCAGCGATTAAACAACGATAGAACGAACCAAATTGAGACTATGAAGCCGGAACCAAAAAATGTAGCAAGATACATAGAACTCAATACACTGGATAACTAGCGATCACGCTGCCATGATCAAAGAATATCGAACTTAATTGAAGAAGTCCTAACCATGAACAGCGTGATCAACAAGGTAGTGAGCTCACACATCTCGCCGAGATCAAGCACGATGCAGCCGTCTTAGAGATGAGAGCCCGCGCAGATAGGATTTTGGTGATGCGCCAAAGTTGTATTGGATTTGTGTTGGTTTCTTTGCAATCCCCTGGGGCACCAATTTATACTCATAATGCTAGGGTTTGATCCGATTGTTATTCTAACAAATCCAAGTTTTAAAATCACAAGATATGGGTCTGTAACAAATCGTACGTGTCTGAATTGATTTCTGAAATATTGGCTGACTATTTCCGGTACTTCTATTTTTGAAATATTGTTTGCCTATTTCCATCACTTGTATTTTAGAACACCAGGACCTCTTTGAACTAACATAACTGAAATATTTCGTTATGTCTTGATAAATTTTAAAGTTCTTCGAGTGGACAGTAGTGTATGATCTATGTCTTAGCGATCTCAAAAATGCATCGCAACGATTTATTAAGTATTACAAAAAAAGCTTACTTTAGGCTTTGGCCTGATCATATTGCCAGGTCACATGATGATTGATGTCTAATGCATGATTACTTAAAAATCTAAATTCTAGAAATGTGTGTACCATTCACTAGATACATGATATACTAGTTTCTGACTATAAAGAAATATGTGTCAGTCTGGAAAGAAGTTGTTTCTAGTGAGTTAATATCTTTCTGTTATGGCAGCAACTGCTACAGTTATCAGTTAGTTTGTTAGGGTTTGTTAGTAAGATAAGCAGATCTTTAGTTTGTTAGATCAGATTGTTAGTCTCTTAAGGTTAAGATAAGCTCGGGTCGTTAGTTTGTTAGATTAGGTTGTTAGTCTGTTAAAGTTAGTTGTCTCCAACGCCTATGGCTATAAAAGCAGCTGCGGGTACAGAGAGAAGGCAAGGAAGGAAGAAGACTAGGTCTCTCTTCCTGTGCCATGGGCGGAGGCCCCCGGCGCGGTTCCACAACAATTGGTATTCAGAGACAGTAAGGCGCATCGCCCTCCATGGCCGGCACCATCGATCCTGAGGCCGCCATCTTCTTCGCCAAGCGAGATCAAATGTTAGCGCAGATCACCATCTTCAATTCCGGCAGCGATCCTACGACCATGTTCTCTGCCAAGCTGGATCTGATATTGGTGCAGACCACTTTCATCAACACGCAGATCACCATCGTCAACAGCAAGCTTGATGATCACAGTCCCGATCGCACGTGTGGAGGTAAACTTCGACAATCATGCTGTAATCTTGTGCGGCTATGGTTTGATGGCTCCAATGCCACATGACATAGTCGTGGAGGACAACAACACTGATATGGAGGACAGCAGCCCTGTTCAGAAGGATAACAGCTCTGTTACATATGACAGCATGCCTGTCCTGGAATACAGCAGCCCTGTTCCAAAGGATAACAGCTATGTTCCAGATGATAGCATTTCTGTCTTGGAATATAGTAGTTATGTCCCAGAGAACAATATCCCTGTTTCGGAGGAGACAAAGCCCCCCCCTTTATGAAGCAGTTTATCTTGCTGCCCTCTGAGGAGTCTGAGGAGAATAGAGCCACCATTGCGGTACCTGTGATTATCCTTGGAAGGTTGATGATCAACGGATCCTTTTGCGCACTTAAGGAAGGAAAGAAATCAGTTATTTTTTCATGGGAACCAGGAGGAAGTTATTTTCTCCCTTGGGAACCAGGGAGAAGGTGCATCTTTCCCTGGGAACCTGGAGGGACAAGCTTTTTGGTACAACATCTGCTACAGTTATCAGTTAGTTTGTTAGAGTTTGTTAGTAAGATATGATCAAATTGTTAGTTCGTTAGATTAGGTTGTTAGTCTTGTAAGGTTAAGATAAGATCAAGTCGTTAGTTTGTTAGATTAGGTTGTTAATCTGTTAAGGTTAGTTGTCTCCAGCGCCTATGGCTATAAAGGCAGCTGCGGGTAGAGAGAATGCAAGAAAGGAAGAAGAAGACTAAGGGGTCTCTCTTCCCGTGCTGTGGGCTGAGGCCCTCGGCACTGTTCCACAACAACTTCTGGAATGCTGTTTGCAACATGAACTAAGATTGAACTCAATATTTCAATTTTTTCATATCATTTCTTACCTGTAATTATGTTTTATCTTGTATTATCGCAAGTATGTCCTCTTAATTAGTACCACTGATTGCTTCAGGTCAATGATGTTCGATTGAGAAGTGCTGGTGAAGCTTCTCAGCGAAGTACTAGGGAAGACTGGGCTGAATGGATGCGACATTTCAGTATTGCACTTCTCAAAGAATCACCATCTCCTGCTTTACGCACATGTGCGAGGCTAGCTCAGCTTCAGGTGAAGTAGTTTCTTAAAATATTTTACTCATCTTATCTTTATTATTCTGACACATATTGTCCAGCCTTCTGTTGGTCGAGAGCTGTTTGCTGCGGGTTTTGCAAGTTGCTGGGCCCAAATGAATGAGACGTCTCAGGAACAGTTAGTGAGAAGTCTCAAAACAGCTTTCTCATCCCAAAACATACCTCCAGAAATTCTTGCCACGCTGCTGAATTTGGTAAACGGATCTTGTTTTTTTTTTACTCCTAAACTTGTTTGCCGTATTGTTTCTTGTATTAAAATTTTCCCTTTTTCATGTAGGCAGAGTTTATGGAACATGATGAGAAGCCTCTTCCAATCGATACCAGGCTCCTTGGTGCTCTTGCTGAGAAGGTTAATTTTGCTTTTGCTGTTTATGTGATTTGGCAAATGCTTGCAATCTCAAGATACTTTGTTTAATTTCTCAACTCTTCTTCAGTGTCGAGCGTTTGCGAAAGCCCTCCATTATAAAGAAATGGAGTTTGAAGCTGTATGCACAAAGAAGATGGGTGCTAATCCTGTTACTGTGGTTGAATCCCTCATTCATATTAACAATCAACTACACCAACATGAGGTTGATTTCTGTGCCTTATCTAGATTAAAAGAATTACTTTCATGGTATATTAATAACTTCTGTTTCTGCAGGCAGCTATTGGGATATTGACTTACTCACAACAGCACTTAGAAGTTCAATTGAAAGAATCATGGTATAGATTCTTTGCTCCTCATCTATTTTGTTGCAGAAACAACAATACTTTCACTTTCAAGTTTCAGTATCAATATCTGTTCAGTGACCTTCAAATTCTGTGGGATGCAGGTACGAGAAATTGCACCGTTGGGATGAGGCCCTCAGAGCTTACACCGTGAAGTCATCTCAAGCATCTAGCCCGTTACAAAATTTGGACGCTACATTAGGTGTTGTGAAAATTTGTCTCTATTCTGTTAGCTCTATCTAAATTTATGGTATCTTAACCATTTTTTGCATATTTTAGGTCGAATGAGGTGTCTAGCGGCATTGGCCCGCTGGGAAGATTTAAGTGTGTTGTGCAGAGAGCAGTGGACTGGTGCAGAACCGTCTGCTCGATTGGAAATGGCTCCAATGGTTATACATATATGATTATTCATTGTGTTGTACATTTGTGCTTGTAATCTGAGTTCTTCTAATTTCCTTTTATATTTCATAGGCTGCAAATGCTGCTTGGCATATGGGTGAATGGGATCATATGGCAGAATATGTTTCTCGTTTGGATGATGGGGATGAAAACAAGCTCCGTATGCTGGGTAACACAACAGCTAGTGGTGATGGGAGCAGCAATGGTGCTTTCTTCAGAGCTGTTCTTTCAGTCCATTGTAATAAGGTATTTGGCTGTTATGGTTTATCATTTATTTTCTTTGTATTTATTGTACTTCTTAGGCAATGTGTTTATTTTGCCAGTATGATGAAGCTAAGATAGACGTTGAGCGAGCTCGTCGGTGTTTGGCTACAGAACTTGCAGCACTGGTATAACATGTTTGTATTATTGTTTGAGGAGTTGTTTTTTTCATACTTATGCAATGAAAGGCTACAGACCTGTTTGGATACATCTTTTTTTTGTGGAGTACAAAGGGTGTTTTGTTGTACTAACGAATATTTCATTTTCAAAATCATAGTATTGCTACAGCTGTAGTCTTTTAAAGTTTCTGTGTTTTTTCTTTACTGGGGTCATGGTTCTGGTTTATTGAACTGTAGATTCTCAACACCATGGCTCTCATAAACAAGGACAACCAAATATGTTACAAATTATTATAGTTTTTAGTTGTTGCCAATTGCTCTCCAAGAATCTCATTATTTGTATTGTAATTCTATATTTCCTTTAGTAACCCCATACATGTGGCCAGGTACTTGAGAGTTATGAGCGTGCTTATAATAACATGGTGCGGGTTCAACAACTTTCAGAACTAGAAGAGGTATTGTTATTTAGTCGTAGTTACATCCCAAATACAACTGCTGTTGTTTGCTAACAAAATGAGTGGTGTAATTAGGTGATTGATTACTGCACCCTTCCAATGGGGAGCCCAATTGCTGATGGAAGAAGAGAACTTATTCGCAATATGTGGAATGAGCGTATTAAAGGAACAAAACGGAATGTTGAGGTGATTATGATTTCTGTGCGGATGGAAACTATTATTTTCAATGTGATGCATATGCATTGACTTCCAAAATATATTTCAGGTGTGGCAAGCACTACTTGCTGTTAGAGAGTTGGTTCTTCCTCCTAATGAAGACAGAGACACCTGGATAAAATTTGCTAAACTTTGCTGGAAGAATGGTCGTATTAGTCAGGCTAGATCCACTTTAGTCAAACTTTTGCAGGTGTGCTACCACTTATTGTTACTCGGCATGTGCCTGTGATATAATGCATCCTTATAAAATTAATTTCCTATGGTACTTGCAGTTTGATCCTGAATCTTCTCCTGAAATCACACTACATAATGCCTACCCCCAAGTGGTCCTGGCTTATCTAAAATATCAGTACGCTATTGGAGACGAGCTTAAAAGGAGGGAGGCATTTTCTAGGTTACAAGTAAGCTTTACTCATATTATACATTTAAGTTTTGCACCTAGCGCTTCATAATTCATACATTCATTTTCTATCGCGAAAATAGGAATTATCTGTGCAGCTATCCAGCACCATGAGTAGTTACTCTGGAATATTAGCAAACCATGGTACCATGCCAAATTCTGGAGTACCACTTATTGCTCGTGTTTATTTAACACTTGGTACCTGGAAGAGAGCATTGTCACCTGGGTTAGATGATGATTCTATTCAAGGTATTAAATAAGTTTCACCTTTCCCACATGTTCCCCTTTCCCATTTGAAATAATTTTGTTTTCTCCTCCTAGAAATTTTGATATCCTACAAAAATGCCACACTGAGTGCCAATGACTGGGGCAAGGCCTGGCACGTGTGGGCTTTATTCAACACGGAAGTCATGTCACGCTATACAATGCGAGGCCGACCAGATATTGCGGGAAAATATGTTGTTGCAGCAGTAACTGGATATTTCTACTCTATTGCTTGCGCATCGACAACCAAAGGCGTTGATGATAGCTTACAGGTGAATTTGCTATTTCTGATTTTGTTCTGCTAATTTATTCTGGAAAGCCAGAGGTTAGAAATTTATATCCCAATACTTGGTTTGTTGCCACCACTATAATGTTCAATAGTAGGCACAACATTGCAAGCCGTTGAATGATATTTTTTCATATGAATTTTAGCTGCTGAAACTTAGTTCTGTTTAAAATTGTGTTTGTAGGATATCCTCCGCCTCTTGACCCTTTGGTTCAACCATGGGGATACCTCAGAAGTCCAAATGGCGCTGCAGAAAGGCTTTTCACTTGTGAAGATTGAAATGTGGTTGGTTGTTTTGCCGCAGATAATTGCAAGGATACATTCAAACAATAGAGTAGTTAGAGAACTGATACAATCCTTGCTAGTTGAAATTGGAAAGGATCATCCACAGGTTTGCATTTTCCCTTCTATAAGTTACTTTGATTGTGTTTCATTAGAGTACCTCTTTGGGCTACAATGTAGGTAACTTTGTGTATGCTACTACATCAACTTTAGTTCGGTATCTGAAGTATAGCTTTCAGTTTTCTGTGAAAGTGGTCCAAGTGGATACGTCTATCCAGCAATCTAGAGAAACTAGTAAATGTCTTTGCATTAGATACGTATAAAATAGTGCTTTACAAAATGAAGCTTTTAAATTTTACGTTACGGTTAATAGGTTACAGTATTTTTGTGCATCCTCATTGTATTGTCCGTGCCTACGTTTTTTTTTTGTGTTTCTATTCCTTCTTTATCCGTTCTTAGTGTCTCTGTGTGACTGTTGGGTGCGGGAGGGATGGACTGGACTCCGTCACGTCCTCCTGTTCTTTTCCTTGATAAAATTTGTTTCATTTGTATTTGTTTTTTTCCCCTATTGTTGAATTAGCTTGGCATTCAACAGCTTATATTCATCTGAAACAGTCATATGTACCATAGTACGGGTGGGTACCAGTCATAGTTACTGATTTTACAATTACAGGCAATGAACTGGTAACTGACTGGCATCCATCAGGAAGTCAAGTTTGTCAATTTCACTTAGTTATCTAATTTCTTTTTTGGTGACTGACATCTCAATCAGGCATTGATGTACCCTCTTTTGGTCGCGTGCAAATCTATAAGTATACTGAGACAACGTGCAGCACAGGAGGTTGTTGATAAGATCCGCCAGCATAGTGGAGGTCTTGTCGATCAGGTTAGCATTGTTAACTGTAGATATTGAAGGAAGATGAATAGTATGTCTAATTCTACTTCGTTGTTTCAGGCACAACTTGTTTCAAAGGAATTGATACGGGTTGCGATTCTGTGGCATGAAATGTGGCATGAAGCTCTTGAGGAAGCTAGTAGGATGTATTTTGGTGAGCACAATATTGAGGGAATGCTTGCAGTACTTGAGCCATTGCATGCAATGCTTGAGAGAGGGGCTGAGACTATCAAAGAGAATGCCTTCATTCAGGTATTATGTTACTTCTCATTTGTTGTAGGTGATGAATCCGATTCATTACCCAAATCTTTCATATAATGTGCTTATTATATCCAGCATCTTGTTTTGCTTTTATCACCTTAGTTTGTTCTGAGTTTTGAGCGATAGCTCATCCTTCTCCTTGACTCATAGAATTAGCAAATCATAATTCAATTTGATGGAACTTATGTTGATAACAATATGTTCAGGCGTATGGGCATGAATTACTGGAAGCCCATGAATGTTGTTTGAAATATCGGGCTACAGGAGAGGATGCTGAGCTAACTAAGGTGCATAAAAACTATCTGTTTGATCTTGTCTATCGCCTTTCCTTGAAAACATGACTGATGATGCCTACTTTATTTCTTAGGCATGGGATTTGTATTATCACGTTTTCAGAAGAATTGACAAACAGCTTCCAAGTCTTACTATTCTTGATTTGCATGTAAGCATTTTGTTATTGCTCGTTAAGTAGTATTTTCTTTCCCTGTTTTTTCCCCTGACTATCTGTTTTTTTCTTTTTCTCTCAGTCTGTTTCACCTGAACTACTCAAGTGTCGAAAGTTGGAACTTGCTGTGCCAGGAACTTATACAGCAGGTTATTTGATTACTAATGATACATCTGTCGTGCTGTATTTCTTAAATATGGGAGTCTCCAATACCCTAGATTTTGTTTTCTGATCCACAATAGTTGATGTACAAGTGTCTACCATATATGCGTTTGATTAATGATTAGGGTAAAATTGTTGAGGTTATTATTATAATTCACGCATCGGGGTTTCCCTCTTATAACCTCTATATATAGTCCCCATTGGGGTTATTATCAATACAACTCATCTCCATAGCAGCATTGATGTTTTCTATTTTCTACTTGGAACCATGAGGTACAAAACATGGAGAGTCCCAAAATGCTCAAATGCGTGGCCTTTTTCACACAACCCTAAAAACTTTTTTCTACTTGCTGTCACCCTATTTTCATGAATATCATATTTACAAACAACTCCCTACGCTTTTCCATTATTTGTCACTGTTAAACATGGAGACCAGATTATAGCGTGAAAACAATCTAATATGGCACACCATATGTTAGTGTTGACAAACATAATCAAATGATTACGTCCCTCTATAAATTTTATTTGCCAATAAGAGAAGATGATGCTTCCAACTCAAAACCTTGTATCAACGCATGTTTTACTTTGATTCTGTTTCAATAACTAAAATATTAACATCCAGAACAAAATTTTGCTTACAGATTCACCGCTTGTTACTATTGAATATTTTGTTCCTCAATTGATTGTGATAACATCAAAACAAAGACCAAGAAAACTGACAGTACATGGAAGTGATGGCAATGATTATGCATTCCTGCTTAAAGGACATGAAGATTTGCGGCAAGATGAACGCGTAATGCAGGTCAGTGATTCTATTATATCTCCGTTCTTATATTAATTTGAATATTCTTTCATTTGTAGATAATTTTGAGAAACGGATTATCTTTGCATAATTTATGGCAGGGTACAATAACCATGAGGTTTTAAACATGAATTTTTATCTGTCACTTTAATTTGTATTGGTGATGAAACCAGTAGAATGTATATGATCTGGGCATAGATAGTGGTGTCTTTCCTTAATATTACCATTGTGAAGCACCAATATTCCCCAATGAGTTGGAGCCCGTTGTGCATTCAGCAAACATCAGTGAAGCATAATTTGCTAATTTTGATGTTTCTTTTCATTTATTTCTCATTCAATATCTAATATCTTCCTTCTTCATTTTAGCTTTTTGGCCTAGTGAATACTCTCTTAGAGAATTCAAGGAAAACATCTGAGAAAGATTTATCAATACAAAGATATGCTGTTATACCTTTATCACCCAACAGTGGCTTAATTGGATGGGTTCCTAACTGTGACACACTTCATGCACTGATCCGTGAGTACAGAGATGCTAGAAAGGTTAGTTTATTTAACACTTGTTTTTTTTAATCTGAAATAGGTTGTGTATTTTCCATTCTGTTCACAACTGATTTTTCTTTCTTGTCCAGATTTTCTTAAATCAAGAGCATAGACTGATGTTGGCTTTTGCACCTGATTATGATCATTTGCCCCTAATTGCAAAGGTGGAAGTATTTCAGCATGCTTTGCAAAATACCGAAGGAAATGACCTTGCAAAGGTATTATATTGTAGTTTTGCTCAATGCACGGTATGAGCTTTGTTTTCACGACATTCAAAAAAGCATCCTACTTGTAAACAAAAACTGCTGCAGGTTCTGTGGCTAAAAAGTCGAACTTCAGAAGTATGGCTTGAGCGCCGTACAAACTACACTAGAAGTCTGGCTGTTATGAGCATGGTATGTCTTACTATCAGATTATTCAATGAAATCTTGATGAGCACGTTTACATGCTTGAAATGTAATTTTCAGGTTGGCTATTTGCTTGGTTTAGGGGATCGACATCCGAGTAATCTTATGTTAGATCGCCATAGGTACATCTACAGTACTTTAATCAAGCCATATCTCTTGTGCAATTATCTTTTGTCATCATAGTCTATTATTTATTTTTGTTGCTTCAGCGGAAAAATATTACATATTGATTTTGGGGATTGCTTCGAGGCTTCAATGAATCGAGAGAAGTTTCCAGAAAAAGTAAGTATCTCTGTTCTGTGCATTATGGTGTGTCAGTTATTGCATTAACTCTGTCCAGTTCTTTATCTAGTGCATCTCCAATTCACGACCTGTAACTGTATGATATAGCCTTGCTTTATTGTTTGAGACAGCCTTTTATCCATTTGTAATATATTTTGTAGGTACCATTTCGTTTGACTAGAATGCTTGTGAAAGCTATGGAAGTTAGTGGTATCGAGGGTACTTTTAGAACAACTTGTGAAAATGTGATGCAAGTCCTTCGAACAAACAGAGACAGTGTAATGGCCATGATGGAGGTGAGATGATTGCATTTTTCATTTAATTTTCATATGGGTCTACTATATAGCATACAATTTACCTTGTGCATGTTACTTGTTTTTTAGGTGCAGATAGATTTAAAATTCAGGCATAGCAGCATGATTAATAGTGCGAATTATACCATATGGACCCTAGGATTGTTTTTATCAAAATTTTCCTGGCTCCATATTCTTGTCAAGCAGTATTCATGAATTTTAAACCCTGATATTTCCTTTTCTCTAGGTGATATTATAAATGCACCGTATTTTGAGGAATGCTTGTTCATTTTCCTTCAATTATTGCCCCCTTTGCGTTCATGTATCTTTTCTAAAATTCTGCATTTCCCCCAGGCATTTGTACATGACCCCCTAATCAACTGGCGTTTGTTCAATTTCAATGAAGTACCTCAAGTTCCGAACTATGGAAATGCTAATGGTCAAACAGTTGTCAGTAACGAAGAAGCTTCTACTAATCGAGAGCTTATGCAACCTCATCGTGGAGTCCGTGAAAGGGAGTTGCTGCAGGTTTCCTGTTTTCTTTTTCTCCTATCCATGATTGTTTGGTTACATGCAAGATTGATTACGTGCAAAACTTAGTCATGTCCCTGGAGGAGTGACTGTCTATTTTGCTGATGCAGGCGGTCAATCAACTCGGTGATGCTAATGAAGTTTTGAACGAGCGTGCTGTAGCTGTAATGGCACGGATGAGTCACAAGCTAACAGGGCGTGACTTCTCTTCTGGGTCAGCAGCATTGTCAGGAATAGGCAGCTCGACCCAACATGGCAGTGATCACTTGGGATCAGGAGATGCCAGGGATGTGGAACCTGGTTTATCCGTCAAAGTCCAGGTTCAAAAGCTCATACTCCAAGCGACCTCACATGAAAACCTGTGCCAAAATTACGTAGGGTATGCATCATAACTTCACCCCTTTTCTGGCAGCTATCATTTATGTTTTGAGTACTACTCCGTCCCTAAATTATTAACACTTCTATTTTGAGATGTCATGTTTGACTCCGTCTTATTCACTATTGGTTGCTTGTTTCAACGTTCTGCAGGTGGTGCCCGTTTTGGTGAGCTCTGCTGCAAGCAATGGCATGTAAATATTGTAAATACCGTGTACAGGTCTTGGCGTGTTGTTCATTTTTTAGATAATGGAAACAAAATGCTCCAGCCTTGGTCTCGATTGAGATTACGGCCGTGGCGTGTTGTTCATATATGTAGGTGTGCAGCATTGTAAATAACATAATTGTATTTATTAATGAAAGATGTCCTCCTGTCTTTTTTCATCTTTTCTCCCTTTCTGAGTTGCAGTGTTAGTGCATCTCGTGTGGCTTAGTTTAGGAGCAAGTTGGAGAACGGTTTCTAAACTGGAAAGCTTTCAGACGAGCGGCACTTCCCTTTTATGGCACCAGTTCAGCACTGGGGAACTTAGAGCTGAAGACATATGAAGCTAGGTAGAAACATACGCAATAAGTTGCAAGTGGGGTGAGTATTATCACGAACCTGTTTCAAATCTATATTAGTGGCTTTTGTGAATCAATGATATATTCTTCGCGGTTTAGGTTTTTGCGGCCTATAAGTCATGTTTGGATATTATAGTTTTTCAATACTAAGATATCAAGAAACCATAGTTTTAGAAATGAATGTTCAGCAAAACTATAGTTTAGAAAAGAGGTCTAGAAAAGAGGTCAATAGTGAAGTTTTCAAAATTGCAAAATACTTGCACTTTTTACCAATATTATGATTTTTAAAACTACAAAGTTTGTAACATTCAATTATCTACTCACTTTCTAATACTAAAGTTTTTAACAAAATCATAGTATTCTTTGAAAACTTCAAAAATACTTTGCATTTAAACATAGCATTAATAGTGATCTACTCGCAAAGCTCATTGGACAAGTGGGTACGTTCACAACAACTCATAAAAGCTGTCATTTTATTATGTTTATTTTACTTATATTAATTTGCATGAAGTTGCTTATTTTCTAACAAATTATAGCCAAATTTATTGAAAATTTATAGCATGAACATAAGATTTTAATTATAATGTCCAACTTTAAACTTATTAGAACTAGTAAAAAAATTAAATGTATGTGTAATAATGAAGTGGTAAATTATGTATTGAATGGATAAGTTATTGTGTTTTTGCAATGATTACATATTTTCTCTATGTCAAACAAAACGGTTCACGGGTTTCTGCAGAACCTGTATATTTAATTTGTAGTTACCAATGCGGCTCGTGGGTGCAACGATATTCTACCCACTTGCAACTTAAATACGCAAGGTGATAGCACTCTCTCCTATTTTAAATTATTGACATCATTAACTTTTAACATCAACTTTGTTTATTTGTCTTATAAAAAATATTTAAAAATATGTAATTTTTTTTTATTATTTGATTTATTATTAGTGAAACTTAAATCACGACTAATAATTTTATATATTAAAGCGTTTTTAAAATAAAACGAATGATAAAAATTAATGTTAAAATATTAATAATTTAAAACCAGGAGAAGTAACAAACTGAAGGGAACCACCGGAGCAAAACAGGTTGCTTCCACTTGTTGGTTACTGTACATCACAGCAGCCACTCCAAGCTGGCTTCAATGGCCCCGTTTGGAACCGACGTGCGGAGGCTTCCATCGAAAATAAGCGAGCAAGCGCCCCACCCAAACGCTCTGCTTCCCAGCCGGCGTCCGGTGGAATCGACTCCTTCGTTCTCCAGGCCTCCCTCTCACCTCCCGATGAAAACGTAGCGTTGGGATGAAGCGATTCTCCCAAATGGTTAGATTTTTTCCAAAGCAAATTTTTTTCAAAGCCGATTTCGTGTAAAGTTGACTTCAAATGAAAGCACGTTGGTGAGAAGAGATTTCAAACGGGGCCAATCTCACATTGACTCTATAGACATACTCCATTTATTTTTAAATTATTACTATTAAAACAACTATTTTAGCTATTTTTAAATTATAATTTTTATCCTAATAGCAACAATTTAAAAATACAGGAAGTATTTCAAGGCATCCCAACGGACTCTCACAGCACCAAAACGAAAGAAATCTGCACACCAAAAATGATCATCTGGAAGTTCCCCATATCCCTTTCGTGCTCGAACCCTTCTTGCTCATCTTGACTACTCTCTGCTTCCCGTTCCCAGCCTCAGCATCGGTTTCTTTGTTGAACTGGGATACCGTCACATCCACCCTAACAATATGGTGGTCCGATGTCCCTTTCGACGACATGACCGTGTAGGATCCAGGCACGAACTTGCAGGGCGAGTTCGGCGACGCCAGTATGTAGTCCACCCGCGTGCCATACTTGCACGTCCCCTGCACATCTGGAGTGCGTGCATAATGCGTCAGCAACCAGCAGTATGGTGGTTGAACTGAACTAATAAAATTTGCTGCAATATTTTACGCAAAATAATTGAACTGAAAGTTATCTGAGAATTCGTAGCGTCGCCGACTACCTTGCCCTTTGGCCACGACCACCACCGCTTCGCATTCCCCTGCGAAATCCTTGGCATCGACGTACTGCTTCCCCTTGAGGTACTTCATCACCTCCACCTTGGGCGTCGGCTTGCCGATGTCCTCGTAGTACTGCGACATGTCATCTTATTAGATCCGGAATTCACATTCACATATAGTAACGGAACTTGTTCTGCTGTGGTATTCAGAAAGCAACGAAGTCAACAGGCAAATGCAGCAGCAGGGAGTGCGAGTAATGCATGGCTACCGCGTACGCCGTACCTTGACGATGTCGGCCCACCTCTCGGCGGAGTAGTCCGTGCCGTCGAGCGCGTTGAGGCCGCCGGCGAGGATGTGGGGCCCGTCGCTGGACCGGAGGATGGCGTCCACCTGCTTCATCCTCCAACCCTCGTCCAGGTGGTCCAGGTGCGTGCAGTGGAAGTCGATCTCCCCGGCGTCCGGCACCTCGATCGTGGCTCGCAGCACGTTCCTGCGTGGAGCATTTTCAGTTGGGGGGTTAATGTTTTTTTCCCCCAAGAAAAACCGTTTCGTGTTGTTGGGAGAGATTAATTAGAGAGACGTGGCCGTGGCGTGACTATGTTCAGATAGCGAGAGCACAGTCACTGTCGGGGTGTCGTGCAGGCACTACTGTTCTCCTTCGATTGCACATCAGCTCGTCTGCATCGGATCATCGCTTGGTCGCTTTTGCTGAAACCGGGAAAGCTCGCACGAAGCAAAGCAGAAGAAAAATGTCGCGAAGCTCGCACTGCACTGGCTATTTATAACTTGCAAACAAGCAGCGTCCTGCAATAACTTGTCCCGGTTCCTGGCCACTGCCCAGGGAGTTGTCTCGCCCCGAAAGGCGCCGCCCAGCTACCAGCTCCTCCTCCCTGACGGTGACCGCTCTGCCGCAGCGGAGACTGGTCACGGAACGGCGAAAATTGCCCCTTTTCCATCGAGCAGAGCACACCGACGTTACCGTGCCTCGGCTCTTGTCCCCTGCACCTGGCGGCTAATGATCCTTCTGCGCCGGTGGCCGGCGTCTAAATCTTTCTTCTGGGCCGGCTCAAGCGTGGGATCGGCAGGGCTGGTGCAAACTGCGAGGACACCAAATTTAAGACGCGCATTAGCGGTTCACCTAATCTTTTATTATGATCTGGTAGCAGCTGAAATCAGCATGGTATCCGCCATACTTACTCCGTAAGCATCTCGCCCTTGTCTGTACTCTGTAGGGTCCAAGAACAACAATGAGTCCTCCTCCTAATCCCCAACGAACGAACCGTCGCACCAGTTACTTGTAAGTTTGACTACGTAGTAATCGGAAGGCCTAGCATTACTCCATTTGGATAAATAAAAATGGCTGAGACAGCTAAATCAAGTACTAACCCGTCTTATTTTTTTTTCTTAATTTGATCGTCGCTGTAGCTGGGTTGATGAGTGACGACGGGACGTGGCGCATGTCGTGGCCCAACAGCGCAGCGCGACGGCGTTCCCGTCTGGTCTGGCTCTGGCCTGGTGCGCACCAATTACAGTAGCATCGGCTGTTCACGAGCAGCAGCAGGAGCTACGAGGAAGAGGAAAGCGATGGAGGGGCGCACAGGGCTATGGCGATGCAACAGCTGCCATTCCTGTGTGCGCCGACGGATCTGGGTCACTGGCGAGCCGGGCCCAGGTACGTGTTCGTGCGAGCACTGACACACGTGATGCTGCGTCACGGGCGGCGGTCGGCCGGGCGGGCCAAGCCAAAGCGGTACTACGGGTGTTCACTGGTGTGCAGGGGAGGCGTTGGATCAAGGAGCAGAATCGAACATTTGACATGACTAATCCTGCACTGAATGCCACGAACTGCGATGCGGTTTGCAAACGCAGGGCAATGGAGCGACGGATGTGGAGACGCGGGGCCGACCGATCGGCGATCACATACCTGAAGTCGGACGGGTCGGCGACGCGGTGCGCCTTCCAGCGCTTGATGGGCCAGCGGGAGAGCACGGCGTTGCCGAACTCGGGCGCCCAGCTCTCGGCGAAGACGTAGCGCATGCCGAGCGCCTCGGCGAGCTCCGACAGCGGCCGCATCCCGCGCTCCTCCTCCGCGCGCACGTTCTGCAGCGCGACGACGTCGGCACCGGCCTCGCGCAGCACCTCCTCCACCCTCCG
>BCLH01000309.1:173961-191591 GCA_001602315.1 Zoysia pacifica | reverse complement strand
GACCGAGTAGATAGCACGCGCAACGGCACAAGTCGCAGCCGATCAACAGAGAGATGGGTTTGTTCGGGCGCCAGGAGACGATTTTTTTAAAATAATATGTATTTTTTTCAAAAATTACAGACGCCGAGAAATAAAAAAAATACTAAATCGGACGCTGGATGTGCGAGAACAAAGAATTCAAAGTTGGTTCCACGACTTCACGCAAGTCGAACTACGGTCATTCGACTACAGAGAAGTCTGAAGTCGTTCACTCAGCGTCCAATTTCTTGCACTCGAATGAATTAGACAGCCAATCAAATATCCAAAATTCGATTAAAGAAAATCACACATCCAACATTCGACAAAACATCAAAAACATTTTTGTCCCCATGCAAAATATGTTTTCAATTATTTAGTAGTAGTTATTTGTAATTTATTATTGTGTATAAATTTTGCGAAATGTTATTATTATAAAATTGATAATATTGATATTATAAAATAAAGAAGTAGTAATATTATTGACAAAATTAAAATAAAGAAGATAATATTAATATTATAATAACCCGGCACATACATATGTTAATGCATAAAATAGAGTTACATAGTAGGTGAATAATAACGTGTCTGTGGTGTCATGCACCGAGATATTCTTTAACACGCTTTAGATAAATATAATTTTACAAGAGGTGAGTACATATGCTCCAGTTCTACTTTTACTCTAATGAAAATGGGAAGGTCCTGCGGAATCGTTGGTGTTGTGCATATAGTTTATTGACGACAGTGGATTTGCAGGTCTAAACTTATGGTGTGGGCACCTACAAAATACATCGTCGCAGATGGTATTATCATCATCAATGATGTTGATGATGGGAGAGTCACCTATACGATGCTGTATATTAGCTAGCTTTCCATACAACTATGTCATTCGATTATACAGGTATTTGATGTACGCTTGAGTCGAAGGAATAGACGTTGGATCAACCCAACGGGTCTAGCCATAGTTCTCGTCATCATAGTGTCGCTACAAAAATAAAAACTATAAGTATACTTATAGATACATATAAAATAAAAAATGACCACGTAAAAAATAAGGTGATACTAACAGCTCTCTACGGGCATAGAAAGAAGCATCGACTAGCTCCCTCACCCCCCCTCCCACTTTCATTTGCATAACACATTTGAGACTATGGTTGCACTTAGGCCACTCTTTCTTACTAGCATCATACAGACGAAGTGAATTTCCTATCCCTTTTTCATTATGGTCTGGTCCACCAGAACTCCCATCGTATCTAAGTGGTGAATGCCTAATAGAATCAGCTCGCCTACTACGACTTCTACTCCCCATTTTAGTGATTCAAACTTGGTTGAGTGTAGAATGGAGGAGAGCGGAGATAGCTCAATTTTTCTAGCCGATTTGAGGCGTGGTTGCAGCTCTGTAGGTGTCGTGTTGTCATATCATGTTATGTCTAGCAGGAATCAATACTGTAAATGCGTGCCTCTTTCTTTTAGCTTTTTGTACATTTTTCTGTTGACATTGAGAAGGTAAAGGGCGGTAATAATAGTGTTCTGCTAAAGTTAGAGTATCCCATGTGACCTGCAGAATTTCGTAGATATGGACTTGGTGCATGCACCTTTGTTTTTTGCCTATAAAACATAACTGAAGTGAACATCCATCAAACACAGATCACAATGACATCCGCCGCAAATCAGAGGCTAAAAATCTCAGCATGGAAAGATTGATCATTCTGTGAATGTGAAGAGCGATCTAAACTTTTCACATACCATAGTCGTAGGTATTTTCATTGTCCGGATTTGGATCCTAATTATCAGGTAACGAAAGTACCTCATTCAACAACTTATGTTAATGTATTTATATGATTATAGTTTCTTATGTTACTAAACTTGAATTGTTTCTATTTCGTATATACAAGCAATGTGAATTTGAAGAATGGTTAGACAACAGTCTTGCGCAAAATAATGTTGCACATATCACAGAATTAGAAAGTGATGCTCAGTACTATACGCGTATGTCAGAGTATGAGATGATGCGACGCACACTACTTGATACCCAACAACAACTACCTGAAAGAGAGATAGGACTCAAGATGCGACATGATAAACTAATTAGACGTCGCTGTGCTCGTATAAGAAGACGTTTTTCTGATGCACAGTAGAATAGAACACAGTTTATCAATGATATAGTCTATGTATACTATATAATTCTATGTACCACTAAGTAATGAATAAAATCATCGTATCTTATCGCATCATATTCATTGGATACCCTAAATTCACGTGAACGTATATTATTGCTGCCATATGTTTTGTCTCAGCGTGAAAGTGATGCAGCAGCCAAAACCAGGTCACCATCACCTTTTTCAGGTGATGCTTGATCGGATAATCATAATGGATGCAGAAATTATTATAGTACAATAAAAGTGCATATATAATATAGTACAATTATCAATACAGAAAGTACATAATGTAGTACAATCATCAACCATGACCCTAACCCTTGCCTCTACCATGTTTCCTCCTGCGCGCTAATGCCGGAACATCTGCATCTTCATATCAAAAGTGGTCGTATGTTGATGGAGTATACCAATCTGGGGAACCACGCTGTCGTGTTAGTAACTGCATACCTTGAGTAGGTCCGATGTCAGGCTGAGTATTCTGCGTGGGCAAAGGTGCCCCATAGAGCTGTGACACCCCCTACATAGGTGTGCCCATATCTGCAAATATGGAGCCGCTAGTGGCTGTGGCTGGTGATAAACCTATAAACTGTCCAGCACTCTCGAAACGAGGCATCTTTACATTACATCGTATGCAATTCAATAATTATATAAAGTAATGACATACTAATATACTAGTAATAGTAAAGAATAACACACACCTGATGGATGTAGAGGAACGTGCTAAGTTGAGCTGTCTGCCTCGTCGGGACGTGGAGGTCCTGGAGGGTGGTAGTATTGTCCAGTGAACATTCAATCACTGCCTCCAGGACCTTTAGGGGGCCTCTGCGAGGACGATATGCCTACTATATCTAGTCGTGCAAGAGGTAGAGTGCTGTAGACTGAAGCAGTGTACATCTGCTCTGTGGCAAAAGATAGTAGGGGTTCGTGAGGGACGGAGAGCAGTCGATGACTGACGCGGAGCAGTATCAAGCTGTCAGCAAGAAGCAAGCTCGACAATACGTCGTCCCTTTGCTGTCAAACGAGAAAATGCAGCGAGTACCTCCTCAAGATGTACCCCACACAGTGGTTGCTGGTTCTCAGCAAGCTCGATAATACGTCGTCTCTTTGCTGCCAAACGAGAAAATGCAGCGAGTACCTCCTCAAGATGTACCCCACACAGTGGCTGCTGGTTCTCTCGGAGGCAACATGCCGTCGTAGTAGCCTCTGCGTAGATGTCACCCCCCAAGTCTAACTGTCAGAAAGAAAGCAATGTTAAAAATTTGTATATTTTATCAAATTTGAAATAATTACATATTTATTATAATATGTACCACTATATGCAACGCTACTCTTGTGTGGCCTGAGTATAAGGCTGAGGTGTTAGCTAACAATGGTCGTGGTGGGTTCTCAATAAGAAGTAGTCAGTGCGCGTCCTTGTAATATACCATTACAGGTAAAGCTGGTAACTGCTCGGGTTGTAAGGTGCCACCTCCTGAACCACATCTGCGCCTGCTTCACTCCACTCTTGCAGCCAATGTGACATCCTTCTCGTCAGATCTACCTCGCTCCTACGAACTCCCTTCCTAGTGAACCTGCAATATGTAGATAATTTTACATTTACGTAAATGCAAGAAATGTAAAACTATAATAGTTTAATAACACATACCAGTGAACATTTTCAAGTAAAATGTCTCCTACTGGGACTGGGATCTCCTTACGACGACTAAACTGCCTCATAACGCTGAGATCATCCATTTAATTCAGCTCCTAAATTAACCTCGTGTGTAACAACTCTTGTCTCACTTCCTACCCCTCCTTTGACTATCAAAGTTATCTCAAATCGATGTTCATGCTACGCACCATGTGTTGAACAGACTTCTCATTCTTTTCTGCCAAATGCTTCATCATACGAAAACAATAAGGGATATCCACAATCAAGCTATAAAGTACAACAGCTGCGTGCCTCTTTTGGTAGTACCGAATGAGCCCATGCAACATCCCCTCCACAATTTCAATTAGAGGTAATCCACGCAACCCTCTAATAACCTAATTGCATACCTCAGCTATGTTTGTAGTCATGATGTCATACCTAGCACCTCCACTATCATAGAACAAGGACCACTTCTCCTTTGGCTCAGCTTTAATCTAGTGTGAGAAACATTTGATGTGCCTCGATGACCTCTTTCAAACATTTGGAGGGTCCAATCTTTCACCAAAGGTTGGTAGCACCTCTGGTAAAGTCTCCCTAGGTGTTGGTGGTTTCTTTTGTCTTTCTTGGATGTGAGTCCTTGTGTTCTTGTCTAGTTCTGTCCAAAGAGCCTCAAACTTGCGACTTTGGTTCTAACTACATAACCTTTTAAACATTTTCATGAAAGACTTGTTCTTAAATTGCTTATAAAAATTAGCTCCCATATGTTGCATGCACCACCTGCTCTGCAAATCAGGCCATGGATATGGTTCATTGGGATCTTCTTGCAATGTTTTAATAGCAGATAATATATCAGCATGTCGGTCATGAATGATGCAGAAATTAGGTCGATCACGAATGACCTCTGCTTTAAGGTGTCTAAAAAACCAAAGCCAACTCAAACTGCTCTCAGACTCCGTAAAAGCAAATTCTAAAGAAAGTATATGATTATTGGCATCTATTCCAATAGTAATTAATATTTGACATTCGCATTTTCCAGTCAGAAAAGTGCCATCCACACAAACAACAGGCCTACAATGATGAAATGACTGAATGCATTGACCCAAGGAAAGGAAAGCATGTCAAAAAATTCTGGGTTCATCATCTTCTAACTCAGTCTCTTTAAATACAGTGTACGTGCCTGGATTCTTTTCCTTCAAAATATCAAGCACTCGGGAGAGATTGCAATACGAAGCTTCATAGGTGCTCCAATGCTTTTCTAAGGCCTTTTATTTCGCTCTTCAAGCTTTTTGATAGCTTATATCATACTTAAATTGCTTTAAAATTGAGCGTTAGATATATGAACACTCCATATCCCTCTTCTCAATAATCTCTATGAACAATTCATTTGCAATAAATAAAGCAGTCAGGTTATGATGACTGACATTTTGAAGTGTGCAGCTATGTTCACAAACTTTAGACACCAACCAATGTGTCTCATGCTAGCTTGTATGCATGAACATAGAAACAACATTCATCGTTTCTATACTTCACGCTGTACTTGTTAGGGCTAAAATTAATAGTCCATACCTCTCTATGTGATAGAACCACCCAACGCACTACAACGTCTTTCAATTCAGACTTATTAGAAAAGAGCTGATTCACATGAATCGTACTCGATCTATACTCCCAATAAGAACGTTGGTTATCCATCAGCTGCATTGACACTTTTTCATATCTATTCCATTCATCTGGGATGAGGTTACTTTCAAACTAATTGTCATCCTCTTTCGCATCGTCATCTTCATCACCACCAACTGACACCTACTCAGTTTCATAAGTTGCATTAAGATCCACATTCTCCTGCTCTTCAACAATTCGTTCATCAATATCATCAGCATCAGCTTGACCCTCAAGAACCTCAACGTCACGAATATTGTAATTATACAGAGTCTCTAAATCTTGCCTAACTTCTTCAGTTGTCACCATCAATTCGTGACAATTATTATTATTTTCAACCACATTTGTTTCACTGTTATGTCAGGCCAAATCATTATATTCATATAACTCTTTTGGACAAAGCTATACAAATATAATAAATTGAGCATTCCTTCTCTGACAGCAATCTAACCACTGCAACTACTTTGTTGTCCGACACACCGACTTCAACTCCCAAAGAACTAGATGAAATGTACAGGTCCACAAGCATTGCGCGTTACCTGAATAAATACTAAAGTCCAACTGAAAAAAAATTGTCAACCAAACTATGATCTCTATCATTCTTGACACGTCTGGGTTAGGGTGTTCTACGTTCACATATAGAAAATTGCTCACCATTTAGACCATTTCCAATTTCTCCATTGCAATAATAAATTCTAAAAGTTATTATATTGAATTCACCGATCTCTGTCAAAAAAATTTAGTAACATTACATCATTAATATATTTTTTAAATCTAATTTTAATGTCTAGAATCAATAATTTATTCATACATTAATTTATACTTAACTACTATAATATTTGTGTACTAATAATATTACACAAATATTATTATATTATTTACGATCCTAATACTCAATATAATACTACGACTCTATTTTATAAGAGCATTATTATCGATATAATTATATGCTAACAAATATATAAAAATTATATAGTAACGCATCCTTAAGTTAGTTTAGCATAGCAAATATAAAATATAAACTATTTTTTTACAGTATATTGTTAACTTAATTAGAATAATACATATAAACCTAAAAAATAGAAGATAAAATAGAAAAAAAAACTTACCTCAACGTGGAGGCCGTGTGCGCCGCTTTGTCCGTCGGCTGCTGCACCGCATCGACCGCCTTCAGCCTCCTCTGTCGCGCGTCACGACCGACGCCTACCTTAGCGTGCACTGACGTCGCGCCGAGAGAGCGAGAGAGAGCAAGCGAGGGGGACGCGAACGGACGAAAAAAAGCAGGCGCGTTGACGCCGCGCCGAGAGAGCGAGAGAGAGAGAGAGAGAGAGAGAGGGAGGGGACGTGAGCGAACGAAAAAAGAAGAAGCCAAACCTCAGTTATAGCACTTCAAAGAAGTCAAATACCAAATATTTGACTACTACGGAAGTCAGACGCCGGGAACACGATAACGAAGAAGTCATAGAGCGCCGCCCGTGACTCTCTGGGCTCGCAATTTCGAACACTAGTTGTTCGATTACTCAGAATTCGTACGTAGGTCATTTGATTTCTTTGAAATCGTATATCCGGCGCTCGACGTCACTCTTTTCGCATAACCAACGTTCGACTGAGTACTTTTTTTTGTAATTTTATTATTTCAAATATTATTTCTATTAATAACAATTAAAACAGTATTATTAAAAAAAAGTTCTCACCGGAGACGACCGCGCCGCGATGGCCGCCACAGCCAGTCTGCCAGAGGAGGAAGACAGCCTATCGACACCAGCTATACGAAGCTTCCTCGTGTCGATACGCTCACTCATACTCACACGAATTTTTTACATTGGTGCTGCAAAATGTAATCTTGATATGAATTCAATTTAGTGATCACCTTAAACTTGGTAATCTTGTGCTGAAATGTGTTGGCTCTCTGAGGACTTATCATCTGTCTTACGACTCGATACTCTTTTACCTATATAATCTACATATGACTATTCCATGTATGTATTTTTAAAAAAATAAAAAAGTAATGACTATCCATATACATGCTTTAAAAAAGAATGAAAAAGTAAAAACTACCTATGTATATGTATGTGCTTTGAAAAGCAATGAAAAAGTGATATACTCTCCTCCGAACTTAAATAAAAAAAACCCCCCCTCAGTTGTATGTGTTAGATATTTTGCCAAAAAATAATTAACGAAAAAGGATGAAAAATTCCTCAAGTCCAAGCATTTACCATACCAGAACTCAACACAGGACGTAATGTTAATAGGCGTACTAATCAAACAGTTACGGATACACTGGAATGAAATTGCTCGTGCTTCAATGTAGTACATCTGTGTTCTCTCCACATAATAAATTAAAGAAAACTGAATTCCTGCAAGGTCCCATTGATATAGTACCAAGAATCCTTGCAAGTATAGGTATTATGGAACTTGATCGATTCCTCTCCTAGGCACTACAGTATATTGGTGGTTCAATCAACGGCTGATGTCAGAAAGGATAACCCATCAGTTCCCAATAGTCTTCCAAACTACAACGGGCCAGCTCCAAAAACATAGCAAATCACACTTCACACAACACCTGATGAATATGACCCAGAGCTATCTTTTGCATCACAGCCTGAATTAACCTACGAAGCAGTACTGCTACAAAAGTGAACTGGAGCTAGCTTGTCCCCGCCTCCAGGACAGATTAATTTCACAGCACAGAAGCGCCCCTAGTAACCTATATTTAAAAAGGGACAAAATATTACATCAAGCTCTACAGCAGAACACAAATAAATGAAAAAATAAATATAATACTTGCTTCTGTTCTGAAAACTTGTCCGTCTCAGTGCTCGCTCACTCTTCTGGAAACAACCCAAAATAACAAAGAAAAGGATGTATAAACCCATCCCACCTATTAATTCATTAAGACGAAGGGGGCGCAACTAGGTCTAGGTACACTCTACAGAACTGTTTCAGAGATGACAAGCGAGTGATACGCCTCCGATCGCTACAACTGGAGAGCCCAAAACTTTCACATATCTGTAGCTTATTAACAAAAACTCTATACTGTCTACTAGTATAACACATAGGGCACAATGCTCCGCTAGGAGAAAACAACAGCTGTCATGACTTCAGCCATTGTCTTGGTCTTGAGCTCAACGTCGATGTCAGCTCGTCTCAAGTAGAGAAAAAGATTGATAATGAAGTAAAAACTAATACCATAAACATGATGTCAGCTGGGAGCTTGCAGGAGCATCATGCAAAAGAATCCATTTTCCTAGCTATCTCGCAAAAATCTGTGGTCCTGAATCGAAATTCACAAAATGTTAATTGATATAAATACAATGTAATTTAAAATCTGTTACATAAAAATTATGAAACGCCGCTAACACATGTGGCATAAAAGGTTTCAATAATTAAATCGATTACAAGAGTTTAGGAATAATATTGTTAAAGAGCTTATCATCACGCCTCAACCAAGAAGATGAATATGAATCATGAATTCCAATTTCAAGCAAACTTAATATCGATGCTTAAGGAGGGAAACTACAATAGCGATTGATAAAACATTGAAAATTTAATGAGATTAACATGGACCAATTGTTAACAAAACATACTTGTCCGTGCAGGCTCTTTGATTGCCAATGAGAAAGCAGAATCAGCTTTTATTCAAGTAAGGAGCAATGAGGCCATCCAATTTGGCAACCCAAAGAGCGACTGCTGATATCGTTTGTGGCATTGTCTGAAAGTAGACAATAATGTCATCAAGATACAAACTAAAACATCCAGAGGATGAACTTTTGTATAACCAATCCTCGTCCATTGCTCCAACAAAATCAACAAGAACCTGCAGTAAATAGAAAAACATTGCAAAGGCAGTAGAAATTGAGTTATTGCTTACATCTGCAATACAAGGTTCAGATATTAACATGAATATGAGATGGCCTTAAAATATTTTGCTGACCTGTAAAAGCTCTGGCAGCGATGATGTGCGTCGCAGCCGCTTTACCCATAGTTTGTGAGCAGACTTCTTCCAAGAACCAACAAAAGCTACCTCAGGCATAGAGGCCTACATAAAAAAAGATCCAAAACAAAATAGCAAATTATAAGATTAAATCTGTTTAGAAACCTTTTATGAAACATTTGTGTCTTGAGACGCTTGTATGAAAAATTAAATCCTACACAGTTACACACAACTATAGCAAAACTGCATGTTTGATTGGATGATAATAAAATTGCATTAGAGTTAAATGTGGTTTTGGAATGCTCACCTCAATTGCATGAATGGCAGCTTTCAGTGCCTGAAGCTGTGAAGGAAGAACTTTATGATTTGGCACCTCATGCACAACTTCAGGCTCCTTGCATGTTGCTGCATGCACAGCATGCCTTTCTTCCAGATCAAACCCAACTTCAAAAGTAGAATGGCATGTTCTACAATGCTTTTCATCTCTCCAATATAAATCATGACAACTTTCACAACGAACGAGTGACTCCTTAAATGACTTCTTTCCATATTTAACAGCAGCTAGA
This sequence comes from Zoysia pacifica, assembly GCA_001602315.1. Taxonomy (NCBI): domain Eukaryota; kingdom Viridiplantae; phylum Streptophyta; class Magnoliopsida; order Poales; family Poaceae; genus Zoysia; species Zoysia pacifica. The sequence continues at coordinate 181,631 of BCLH01000309.1, read as the reverse complement.
GTAGAATAGAATGAAGTCCAGATCCACTTATCAAACTCTTGCAACCTTTCACGCATCAATATTTTTTCATCTCCGCTCCTCCCAATTTCAATTGCAATTGCAGATGAAAAATTCAAGTTACTATCAGTAAAGTCTGTAGGAACAGAAACGTTTATTTCTGATACAGGTGAATCCCCATCTACACTATTTCTCTTGGATGAAGCTCCATATTCGCCATTTGCCTCTGAGCGACATGAATCAGATGAGACTGCAATTCCAAATTCATTACCATCTTCCAAATGTTTTTTCATAACTTCGAAAAGGCGTGCTTGTCTCTTTTCCAATGATGCAAGAAGATGAGCTTCCCTAGTGCCCCTCCTATCTAGAACGGACAGCAATGATAGTAATTCCTGAAATCAGCCAAGAAAATGACAAGGTAAATTTGTCTATTAAAGTTATCTTCTAGTAATAATTAATGTATCGCCTGAGCAGAGTTAGCAGTTGGACAACCTGTGGTGAGTCAACCACCTCCCAGTGACCATCTTCTGAGGACTCAAAGTAAACCCTACGATGCCCTGGATCATCTGCCCTACAGGGGCCAAGGAAGAGCCAGTAACTATTATACCTGCGGTCTGATCCTAAGAGAACAACCTGCGGCTCATGAGCAACTCCAGGCAAGTAATTCCTTCCAATCTCAACAGTGTTCAAGCTTCTTTGGCTTCCTGGTCCATTTAAAGACTCATCATTGGATTGAAAAAGGGGCTTTGATGGTTTCTTTATCTTCCCACCTGATGAGCTTGGCTGCGCTTTAGATGCATTACGTGAGACCTTTTGTGCTTCCTAGAAAAGTTAACAAAGGTAAAATAAGCTTCTGCAGTTATTCCAACTGGATGCAGATATATTTTCAGAAACCAGAGCACAAATGTATGCATAAAATACAACATTAATTTTTTGTAAATACACAAAATTAAGTTTCCAAGAAATGATTATCGTATGCATAATCACTATTAGAAGTTCAGAATTCAAGAGACAAATCTACAGTAGTTTCAGTAACAAGAATCATCTAACAAAACAATCCTTTGGCCTGAAAAGACATTGTGCCTGAAATAATTGGTGAAACAAATACACGAAGATAAAATTATTATAAATAGTTGCAGTAGCCTAAAATGTTCTTCGTGTCCTTGATCACAATCACAAAGTTATAATATCGGCCACCGGAATAATTTAAATAGCAGTGTTTCATTCAGTTCTTAAATCCTGACACAATGTTATCACAATCAAAATAAAAATTTGTTAGTTTAGCATGATGTGAGAAAATTGAAAGAATAAACAAAAAATCATGATCCAGATGACTATATACAAGTATACAACAGGTTCACAACTTTGGATAATTAAAGCAAAAGCTCTCACATAATATTTCTTTACTGAACTTTATTTTTTTTATAAATCTCAAAGGTTCTAAAAACGCCTATCTATTCCAAAGGTTACTTTACCAAGGCACATCACTACAACCCTTCCAAGACAAAGATGTCATGTTCCAACTGAAAGTGTGGGGAATAGTAACTGTCAGTTACCTCAAGTCTAGGAACAGAACCAGCACCAGAAATGACATCTATTAAAGCCACCAAGCAATCCAACTTCTCATCAATGCTTAGATCTGAATATTCTCCTTCCATCAATCCCAGAATCCATCTCTCACCTGGATAGCTTTCATCAATTTCACTACATTTATTTTGACTTCCGTGAACGATTTTCTGTTTCTTCATCCGAGCAACAGTACTTTCACGCTCAGGAAAGTTTATATTTTGAGAACCATCAGATTCATCATCACTACAGTTAGCATCCTTATCATCATCAACACTACCAGAGTCCTCGCTCTCTGACCTAGCATCTTCCTTTCCTTTAATGCGAGGGTCAACACGTAGACGATATGCAGCAGATGCAATTTTCTCAAATAAAGTAATATCACTAGAGAGCGTTAAATGGATCAACTGCTCTAATTCCAATGTGCCCGGAACATTAAGATCAACAATCTGAAAAGACAAAAATAAAGCAAATATAAAACCCAGTGAAAAACAAATACACATAGATCAATTAGGAAATATTTTTCAGTAATACTGAGATAAATACCTCAGGAGATTTGGCTAGTTCTGAAACCTTTAACCCACAAATTCCTTTCTTAGACAGCAGTGCAAATAATTCACCTTTCAGTGTGTGAGGACGCAAACCATATTTAACCATTTGATTTTTCTCCTGGAGAAAACGGTTTGATTCAAGAGGAAATTTACAGTTAAAATATCAACTGAACCAAGAATTTAGAACATTAAAGTGCACATGATACCTTGTTAAAAAAATCATGACTCATATGCTGTTTTGAACCGAAACCTGAAGCGACCAGAACTTGTCGTAGTATTTCAACCCAAGTAAGAGAATTCAGTGATTTGATCCAGAAATTCACATCAAATTCTTGCTCCGTAACCTGAAAGAAACAATCATTTAGGAAAAAATGCTAATGCTTTTGAATGCAAGGAAAAATGTGCCAGACCTTAACATCATTTTCATATTTCAGAAGAAATATCATGTTCAAACTTTAAGGGGTCATGCAGTGAAATTGATTTCTCCACAATATTCCTTCAACCGAAAACAATGTCGAAATATAGAAGGAAACATCTTCCAGAGTATTTTACTTTCATGTTTTTTATATATTTTTTCAACCAAATTCGCTAAAGAAAGCTAGAAGTCATCGAATTCCTGAATTGGAACAAGTGTAGAGGAACACATTAGGAACTCACGAAGTTCAGGAAGCTGAGAAATCTGCAATCTGTAGAAGATCGTGGAACAAATACGCCATCACAGCCCCTTTCTGACTTTAATAATAGTAGCTTGAGAAGACCGACATGAACTTCCCCCAACAACAAAGAGTGCTGTATAAAAGCTTTTGATTATGAGAACTAGTACAAAAAGTTCTGCTAATTTAAGGTGAAAAAAAAACAAAATGTAGAACCTTGTCATGGAATGCCTGCACAAACTCATCAAATGTGAAGGGGTGGGCACCAATAGTACCGAAATGAGTGTAGACAAACCGGATAATCTGTCAAGGACTCTTCTCCAATTAGAATAGTGTACGAGATAGAGGCTAAGTGATCATGCATTTGGCCTAAGAATATATTATATGCTAAAATTGTATGAAAAAAGTAGGCATTTCATATGACCTTAAAAAGTTTTTTCACCATATTAGGCGATGAATCCCAAGGTTTCATGGAAAATGGTCGTTTCATCTTTACACTTTGTGGAGGAAACTTGGCAAGTAAATCTGCAGGGTAAAGGTGTTAATACTTGCTAAAGTATAATTTATTGCAGGACATGACAACAAACAGTTATAGGATGGCTCTGCAGTTTGTACCTTTACAAAGGGGGCAGCTGTGTCTCCCACTTGAAGAAAGATGAGCTGAACATCGTAATGGGTTTGGACCTGCTTGAAGTTCACTAAGCTCAAGCTCCTCATCGTCCACTAATGCCACAAGTTCAGTCCGTAGTTCTGATGATTCTGATCTATCGGCTGAAAGATGGCAATCCATTATAGAATGCTCATCTGGAACAATAATTCTGCCACATGGAACCTGTAGAAATAGGCCGTCGCCATTATCCAACATGAAAGCATTTCTAACTTCCACTCGAGTAAATCAGAAAGTTAAGAGCCAAAATTCAATAATTTTCCTCTTCCTACAAATGATCAACTTAGTAGTTGTTTCACTTCCACCACCTCAGGTCAGGAAAATGTAATATTTTGGATAAGATCCAGAAAAACTGTTAAAAGTTTGACTATTGGTGGCTTTTCGGATATTTAGTTTAGCAAATAAATGTTTCAGAAATAATTCTATAATAGCAAATAGTAATCAACACCATGTTTTGAGAATGTATCATATACATCAAGTATTTTGATCAAAAGTACTTTAGAAGCTTTACCCTCTCCTGTTTCTATGCCAAGCAAGCAAAATCACCTTTCTTTTATTCAGGGAAGCTTTGTTTCTTCTGCGTACCTTCTTCTGTGCCATACCTTTGTTCTGCATAGTCATAGAGAGTGTCAGCAAACCATCAAACAAGATTGTAAAGAGATAAGCAAATGTAATTAAAACGGTCTTCATTAGATCAGAAACTACCTGACATTTCAGTTGAATCCTCTGCCCATTCTCATGATCTTTAAATCCATCACAATCATCAAATGGTCTGAGAGCCCTCAAACAACCAGTTTCATCAATGAAAGTTGAGCGCCCTTGGCATTCCATGTTATGGGAATACATTGCATGCCACACTGTCATTAGACCTTTGCCAACTCCGTGCTTCCTCACAGGAACAGTATCCTCATTTGGCATGGTGGATCTTTGGTTAGTAGATTCCATGGTCTAAAGAGAAGCAATTTATTAAGAGAAATGAGTGCCCATAGTTATGGAGCTCGAATGGTACCACTATAAATGGATAAGCCAAAACTGTTAAATGAATAAACATATATGCCCAGTTAAGATGGGATATGATATTATATGTAAATCAAAATGGACCAGATTTTTTTTTAATTTAGGAAAGAAAATGAAAACATCCAAAATTAATGGACTAGATGGATAAATGTGATAGGTTATATTTTCAGCTCACAAGGACAACAAATCCTTTTAGTCCCAAGCAAGTTGGAGTAGGTTCAAGAGTGATAAGTTAGTATTTTCAGCCCAAACAACATATATGAAAATTGTTAGATAGATGCATAGAGATAGAGTTTGTTATTCTGTTTTATCAGATTTTCCCCATTGTATGAGGGGTTCTGTGCATATTGTAAGATCACCTGTACTCCATTTATAGGAGGCCGTTGGCCCCTGGGAATACAAGTTCAGTTTCCCTAACAAAAATTTCAAATAAGCAGTTGATGGGGAAAAAGTAAGGATTTCAGGAGAGGAACTGGTAGACATATAATCTTACATCTGACCATAGAAAATGGAAGTTAAAGTGGCCTCGAGATGGTTACAAAGGTATTTGAAAGGTGGTAGCTAATAAGGTAGGTACTAGATGCTTTATGGCAGATCAAATTGCAAAAGGCTGAGGTCCACCATAATAGGATTTCTTTCATGCTTATTATACTATCAAACAAAAAACTGCTGTTTTTCAAATACTAAAGAAAAGAAATAGGTGTGTTGCTACTTGGTTTTCACTTTTCAGATTTTTACAGTTTAGTTTTTCTCACAGAAACAAACATGGGATAATGGATCTGGTACTTCAGCACTAAAATGTTTGATCAACTTCACCACCATTTCATCTGGTTAAGGCATAGATTATTATGACACAAATAGCATGGCACAGACAATATCCAAGAAAAGATCTTGCGCATGAACATGAAAAACTGAAAGTACATAGATAGCTCAGTTGTTATTACCTTTCTCTTGTTTATAGCTCTTCGGTTCTGAGAAGAACAATGGCTTGTGGCATCTGCAAAATATATGTAAGGAGCATTAGATCAGTCAAACATATCACCATTAGGATTTAGGATGCTAAATGCATCTACAATTTAAAACCTACTTGTAAGGTGTGTATGTTTCTGTGGTGGTGGTGGAAATCATTACTATAAATAAGGAGTAAGAATCAAAGGAGTGTCAATAGCTTGCAGATCAGAACGTTGTGTGTTCCTTGTCAGCCTAAGGTTCGAATGTACGTTTTGCACTTGACAATGAGCAATTGTAACTTAATGTGACCAGTGAACTGAAGAACAGTGACAAGGACAAAGCCAAATATAATCTAACAGAGCGTCAGAATAAGTGAGAAGGTATAGTATTCATATTCCAGAGAAAGCCAACAACAACAACACTTGTAGTAATTCAAGTAAAGAGCAGTCATTAAGATGTACCTGAGCACATAAAGGACTACAATTGTTAGTATAACTGGCCACATATTTCCACCCACTCGTTGACTATGAATGACTCAAATAACCCTCTTATATGTACTAGAGGCATACCTTTGATGTTGCCATGTGCAGTTTCAGGGAGGGGATCGAATTCACTCCCAAGAGGTGGGCCATCCTTGCGGAAGATCTTCCTCAGTATATAATCCTTGGGAAACAAAAATTGTGGCCGAACTGTGGGTTCCTCTCCTATGCTTATGCTGCTACTTTCAGACAAAGGAGCTTGATTACAGGAAGAGGTATTGCTAGGCTCACTCGATCGTGAACTAAGCTGCCTTTCCATATGAACCCCAATGGTTTCAATCTCCCTCCTCTCTTTCCTCCTGCGCTCTTTGAACCATATGCGGACCTGATTGTAAGTTAAACCGACAGAGGTTGCATACCGTACCATATCCTGTGGCTTTGGGTACTGTACATCTGGATATAAAGATGGTTTTGTAACAGTGAAAAAAAGAATGCGTAGCACAGTCAACACAGAAATGGACCTTTAAGCACTAGCAAATACTTACGGGTGTAAAATTTCTGCAGCATCTCGATTTGCAAGGGTGACTTTTTTGTCCCTCCATTGGCCCTGTTGGCTCCGTGGCTGGTGACCATCGTCTGAAGAAAGCAAGGCCACAATTAGTGCTCTATGTAAGCCAAAAACTCAAGGCCCCAGTAGATGGTAATATCCATAATTCGTGGCATGAGTGCAAATATTCAAATCGCACAAAGTGGTCAGCAATCACTACAGCTGCGCCACAACACAAAGGATGACCGAGACTCCGAGACAGACATAGGACGAAGCAGAGAAATTTGATGATCGGGAAGGGATCCTCTGAATCCCCCGCGCAGGGTATCGACTCATCCCCGCTAAATCCACCCTAATAAATGTCAACTACAGAAGGAAGGAGGATTCTCTAGAGGACTGAGGCGGAGTTCGGTTCTCACCAGGTGGAGCAGGAGGAAGAGAAGCGGCAGACTTGTGCGCACGAGACCAAGCCGCTGCTAGCTGCCTGGCTGAGGCGGCCGCCGTGCTTGCGCGCTGCTGTGAGATCAGAGAAGCAACTGGGCGCGATGCATGGCGGCGGCGCGTGGGTTCAGAAGGAAGCGAGAAAGGGACGGGAGGAGGCGGCGGTGATCTCCGGTGAGGTAATTGGCGGGGTTTATGTGGCGGCGGAGGCAGCCAAAACCCTCGGAACCCAAGCTGCGGCCATTTCATCAGTCGCTGCGGGGCCCTTATCTCTTCCCTTAAACCCCCTCGTTTACCAGTTAATATTTTGATAAGTTTTTTTTTTTGTCTTTTGATAAGATTCTGGGGTGGATGGAAAATATCTCTCGTCTCTTTTCAGCCTCACGATGGGTTGGGCCGGGCCACTAATCAAACGGCCCACGAGTAGTTTCTTCTTGAAAATGTTTGTGCATGTGCTCATGGCTAGAGATGTTCAAACAGGGGCTCGGCACGGCTCAGCCCAAGCACAAAAAAACTCGGCCCATTTACTTTCCGGCCAGCACGGCTCACTACATTATCAAGGCATGCCGTGCCAGCGCCCATGGCACGGCACGACAAGGCTGCCCCGTGCCGGGCCGGCTTGTTAAGCGCAACAATACGTTAAACGCCTATGGCTCATTAAGCGCTCGTGGCCCGTTAGGCGCGGCGGCACGGGCAAATCGATGGCGGTGTGAGGGTGGCGCGCGGTGACGACGTGGGCGGCAAGCGGGGATGCCGGTGATGGCGCGATCGACGACGGCGGCGACACGGGTGCAGGAGAGG